>BROE01000005.1:1554771-1592271 GCA_036571765.1 Plecoglossus altivelis | reverse complement strand
CAAACCTGCCCGACAGAATCTACAGTTACTCGTTCATCCAATGCTCTTATTTTAAGAAGCAGATTACGATCAAACAACGATATTCAGAAGCGCATATTTGTTTTTACGCTCCGCTGTTCATTAGAGGTTGTTGGAATCAGACACACTGTTTAGAAAGTAGAACTTCACACGCTGACATACTGACCGTCCCTTGAAAAATGCAATGTAGACAGGCGAGGAATAAAAGTTGACAAACTGGAAGACAAAGACTTTGAGGATGAACATGTCTTCGTATTTGGTCTGCGTGCGGTGCATCTCTGGTGGAGGAATACACAAGACATACAGGATGAGATGGGCAGTGAGAGGGAGACAGAAGGGAGGGAGGGAGGGAGAGACAGGGAGGGAAGGTTATATGGAGAAAGGGAGAGAGGGAGGGATAGTGAGGGAGGGAGAGATAGTGAGGGAGAGAGATCTGGAGGGAGGGAGGGATAGTGAGGGAGAGAGATCTGGAGGGAAGGAGGGAGAGGGAGGGAGGAAGGGAGAGACAGGGAGGGAGGGAGAGACAGGGAGGGAGGGAGTAGGTTATATGGAGGAAGGCAGGGTGGGAGGGAGGAAGGGAGGGAGGGAGGAATGGAGGGATAGTGAGGGAGAGAGATCTGGAGGGAAGGAGAGAGAGACAGGGAGGGAGAGGGAAGGTTATATGGATGGAGGGAGGCAGGGAGGGAGGGAGGGAGGGAGGGAGGGATAGGAAGATGAAAAAGGGAGAGAGAAACTCACCCCAGCGGGTCAGGATCTGGGCCAGGGACTTGTACACACGTGACAGCAACAGGATGACAAGAAGGTTCAAGACAGACCCTGTGAGACTGGCTATTCTCCCAGCCTATCAGAGGAAGGGAGACGAAGGGAGACAAAGGCGATCAGCCAATCAGGATTGTTGATACTGGTTGACCTGCATGTTTTCCAGCATGTGCAGAAGGAGACTTACAGAGAAGATGAAGAAGGGGCTGTGGGACTTGTGGATGACGATACTCAGGATGGTCCGGTACAGGATAATGGCAATGAGGAACACCAGGACCACAGCCACCTAGCACAGATGTCAAAGGTCACAACGGATCACTTCCTGTTTCATATCAAAGACAGTGACAGTGGGAGAGAGAAAGAGTGAGGAAGAGATAGAGAGACAGGCAGAGAGAGAAAGAAGAGAAAGAGAAAGAGAGAGACGAACAGACAGACAGGCAGACAGAGACAGAGAAAGAGACACAGAGAGAGAGGGAAGGAGAGAAAGAGAGAGAGAGACAGAGAGAGAGAGACAAAAAGACAGACAGAGAGAGGGGGACAAAGAGAAAGAGAGAGATGAACAGCCAGACAGAGAGAGGGAGGAAGAGAAAGAGAGAGAGACAGAGAGAGGGAGATAAACAGACAGACAGAGAGAGAGGGGGAGGAAGAGAAAGAGACAGACAAACAGTGAGACAGAAAGACAGACAGAAATAGTAGGTCATGTAGTCTGCACCATCTCACCATCATAATGATGACCATGCAGCCGGTCAGGGTGCGGTTGAACCTCCGTCTCTCTGGGAAATACGGTTCCTCCGCCCCCGTTACCGGGTTCCTCGTCGTCATGGGAGCCATCGCCGTGAACTCTGGCCTTGGACGCTCCTACAAGCAGGAAGAACAAAAGCAAGTTAGAGATTTCTTGAAATGTTTATTCACTATTCCTGGGAACAGCATGGAATTGTTGTAGAGATAATGATGTGACCACCAACTACATAGACCACCAGTCCCACAGACTACCAGCTACATAGACCACCAGTCCCATAGACCACCAGTCCCATAGACCACCAGTCCCATAGACCACCAACTACATATACTACCAGTCCCACAGACCACCAGTCCCATACACTACCAGTCCCATAGACCACCAGCTACATAGACCACCAGGCCCACAGACCACCAGTCCCAAAGACCACCAGCCCCATAGACCACCAGATACATAGACCACCAGCTACATAGACCACCAATCCCATAGACCACCAGCTACATAGACCACCAGCTACATATACCACCAGTCCCACAGACTACCAGTCCCATAGACCACCAATCCCATACACTACCAGTCCCACAGACCACCAACTACATACACTACCAGCCACACAGACCACCAGCCACACAGACCACCAGTCCCACAGACCACCAGTCCCACAGACCACCAGTCCCACAGACCACCAGTCCCACAGACCACCAGCGTAGACGTGCCTCGATGTCTTCAAACTCGGAGCAGTCCCAGCGATGAGCCAGGACAGCGCTGCAGCGTTTCCAGTGTTCCAGGAAGGTGACGGCCCAGAGGGACATAAAGACGCTGAAGAACACCGTCCCTCCGTTGTCAAACAGCAGACCTGCCTGGGTGGGCGTGAAAGGCGGCCATGTTAGGAAGGTCAGATTCGACCGCAGCGCGTTCAAAACGATTATTATCGAATAATCCCACGGTTTGGATGGGAGGAGGGGATTTGAACCTAGAGCCTCTTGGATGTGTCGCTGAGCTAAAGTCAACCCTGAAGGGTGAACACTGACCTTGAAGGTGAAGCAAATGGTAGACAGGTTCCAGGTGGAGCAGATGTTACACAGAGGACACATGAGGTAGCGGTCTTCACTCTCACAAATCTCCTTCCTGTAGGAAGGAGGAGCAGCAGGCCTTGTATGAGACACACACACACACACTCTTTCACATAAACACTCACACATATAAACACTCTCACAAGCACACACACACACTCACACATAAACACTCTCACAAGCACACACACACACACACTCACACATAAACACTCACACACACACACACTCTCACAAGCACTCACACACACACACACTCACACATAAACACTCACAGACACACACACTCTTTCACATAAACACTCACACACACACACACTCTTTCACATAAACACTCACACACATAAACACTCTCACAAGCACACACACACACACACATACACACTCACACACACACACACACACACAGGCCTCTACTCACGCTGGCACGTCGGTGACAGTGAGCCAGATCCCAAACAGGAAGACCAGAGAGCCCACCACTGCTGCAGGTGTGTGTGTGGAGTCAGGCCAGCGCTCGGATTGTATAATCTGGCAGGAGGGTGGTGTGGAGAGGAGGAGGAGAGGGAGGAGAGGAGAGGTTTGTAGGATTGAGGGAGAGGGAGGAGAGGAGAGGGAGGAGGGAGGGTAGGAGTAGGAGCGGGAGGGAAGGACGTTTCTTGAGGGAGGAGAGATGAAGAGTAGTGAAGAAGGGTACGAGATAAAGAGAGGGAGGGAGGGCTACTGAGGCTAGAGGAGATATTGGAGCGTAGCGGAGTAGTGTGTTTTATTGAGTGGAAACAAGGGATCAAGCGTGACGGGTAAGGCGAGGGAGAGCGGGAGTATGTGATAGGAAGGGTTGTTTTTGGATGAAGAGAAAAGAATAGATAAGTGAGAGAGAGGGGGGGGGACGGGGAGGGAGGGCGGAGGGAGGAGAGAGAGGGAGGAGGGAGGGGGAGAGAGGAGAGAAGAGGGAGGACGAGGGGAGGAGAGGGAGGGAGGACGAGGGAGACGGAGGTGTTAAGGGGGATGAAGATGCTAGAGCATGAGAGGTACGGAGGGATCGGGAGTAGGGATTGGTTGTGAGTTTTTGAGAGGGAGGAAGGAAGAGGTAATTAGACCGTTGTTTTGATGGAGAGGATACGTAGAGGGGAGTATGGATGGAGGGATGGAGGGAGCGAGAGAGAGGATGGGAGAGTGGCGACTGAGACGTGAGGAGTGAGGTGTTAGGGAGAGAGGGAGGAGGCGTTAGAGAGAGGAGAGGAAGAGGACAGGTGAGGGAATAGGAGGGGGGCTGCGTGACCATGTGATGTGGGGGGAGGGAGGGAGGGAGGAGCTGAGGGAGAAAGACCGGGACAGGAGAGAGTAGAGTGGAGGGAGGAGGAGGAGGAGGGAAGGGAGGAGGAGAGGAGAGAGGGAGGGAGGACGCGTGGGTATGACGTTTGGAAAGAAAGACGTAAGGGTGGGGTAGGAGGAGATGGAGGGAGGACAACAAGACAAGGAGGAAAGGAGAGAGAGGAGAGGCGGAGGGGAGAGAGGGAGGAGGCAGGACGGAGAGCAGAGAGAGAGGGGGTGAGGTAATGGGATGTGAAGGGGGGGAGGGAGATGGAGAGAGAGAGAGGGGAGAGAGGAGAGAAAGGAGATGAACACGTATATCATGACCCTCAAGGAATCTTTGTTGGAGGGAGGGAGGGAGATTATTAGGTGAAAGAAAGAGAGAGGGGAGGAGAGGGAGTGAGAAATAGAGAGAAAGAAAGAGATAGAGAGAGAGAGAAACAGGGGAGGAGTGGTATAACCTTAAATCTGAGGTGGAGAGTTCAAAGCATAAAGCCATAAGGCTTCAGACAGAAGCGTGTTCTTCCTGGTTCCTGCGTACCCAGCCAAGCGAAGTACAGGGCCACCTTCTCCCCAAAGTACTCCCTGATGTGGTCTAGAGGCTGGTACTTCCTCCAGCAGGCCCACCTGGCCCAGTACTGGTGCAGAACCTGCCGCAGGCTCAGGGCCTCTGGGTCCACAGGAGCCGGTGGCAGCTCGTAGGGGCCCTACAGAGTTACACAGACAGCTGTGAGGTGGGTGTAGGGGCCCTACAGAGACACACAGACGGCTGTGAGGTGGGTGTAGGGGCCCTACAGAGACACACAGACAGCTGTGAGGTGGGTGTAGAGGCCCTACAGAGACACACAGAGGGCTGTGAGGTGGGTGTAGGGGCCCTACAGGGACACACAGACAGCTGTCAGGTGGGTGTAGGGGCCCTACAGGAACACACAGACAGCTGTCAGGTGGGTGGAAGGAAACGGAAAAAGAAGGCAGGTGTTTGGTATTTCAAAGGTGTGTGTCAATCTTATTGGTTGATAGGAGGTACACGTGTGTGATTGATACTTTTGGATGATACATTTTTACAGACTTTAACAAGAAGTGTGTGTGAGGGAGAGACAAGAGACAATTATACAGAGTATGGGTTCGTGTGTGTGCGCGCGCGTGTGTGCGCGCGTGTGTGCGCGCGCGTGACTGACCTCATGCAGGGGATATGCAGCAGTGAAGACCTTCTCACTAAGCAGTCTGGCGATCCCAACCTCACCTCTCTTCACCACCCCGTACGGTGTCCGCGCTAAGATCTCATACAGCTGGCAGGACAGAGGAAACTGTCACGCTGCTGCATCAGGTACTCGGTAACAGGCGGGACCAAACACGTTAACGGGCAACCGCAACATGTCATGGAGCCGTTATGGTTCCACTTGTGTGTTGATGAAGGATAGCGATGACAAACTAGCTTTGGAGGGGATGGGATCGTTTATCGCACAACATACAAACGTCAAATGACAAATGAGGTTTTATAAAAAACGATGAAATTCAAATTGAGAAATACATTTTCACGAAAAAGGGGGATAATTCGTGTCCAAGGAATTAATACAAAAAAACGGGACATTCGTTCAAGAAAGAGAATAACGTCGGTAGAACCGGAACGGGTGGGAACCTAAATCTAGCTGGATCGTTAGCTACATTAGCTAACTCTAACTTTACCGGCCGAACTGAATATGGCATTTCTTACATTCGTAAAAATAAAATTGAAAGACCATAAAAATGCGTTTTACTTGAGATATTTGCTACTAGTAGCTAACCTGCTAAATTCATAGCAGTAGCTGAGGTCTTGTCAAGACATTAATTATCCAACAACACGGATGTTTCTTTTTTTTTAACGGAACAACATTGATCCTTTATATCGCACCTGTCGCCGGTGTCTAAAAAACGCCAGCGGTTGATCTCTTGGTATGTGAAACCCTTTTATAGTGGAGTTAGTGAGTGAAGGTGTTACAGAGCATTGCTACTAAACCCACCACTTGATGTCTCTGGGTGGTCTTGAAGAAAGTCGTCTTGTTTTCATGCCCCAAGAACCTGACGTTGGAGAACAAGGTAAGCTTGTTTGTGAGGAAAACATCCTCACAGTTGTTTGAGAACCAGACATCTGTTGTTTGCTTAGATCCCACTCGTCTTTACAAACACCTCCTGGATAAATACACACTTGAGTCAAGAGAGACTACAGGACATATTTGCGATGCGCCATCAAACAGACGCGCCTTCAATTATCCGCTATATTCTCAATTTGACTCGAGTAACACACAGAAAGAGAAAATAACATTTGCTTATCGAGTCCTGGGTGAGTATTGTGTTCCAGACTATTTACAATACACGTTGAGAGATTTGAATTTAACTGCCGTGGTCAAGCTTTTTCAGTGACAAGAGCTGTAAAAACCTGAAGCTCGTTATGTAGATTTCTGTACCTTTCTAGCTTGTTAGTACGGAACTGACATGTGTAGTAATCTGGAGGCACGTTCGGAACCGTCTGGGCCATGAGGTTCGGTACAGAGAGCCTCTCCAACACACTCTCAGACCAGTTCTGGTCAGGTGCGGTAACCACCTGGTGATGGCACAGAAAAAACCGTTTGAATGATATCAGGGTTTTATTTCAGTCAGGAGACCAGTGCCTTGGTCGTAAAATGATTGAATTTGCATCACGTTTCCTCCTCATCATCATCTCCTCCTCCTCCTCCTTCTCCTCCTCATCATCTTCTCCTCCATCCTCTCCTCCCCCAACTCCCTCTTTCCCTCCCTTGTCCTCCACCTCCCCCCTCTCCTTATCCACCTCCCCCTCCCTCCCCTCCCTTCTCTCCACCTCCCCCGCCCCCTTCCTCTCCACCTCCCTCTCTCCCCCCTCTCCCTCCTCTCCCCCCTCCTCTCCCTGCAGTGAGATGAAGCTAACCTGTAGAGGAACTCTTAGACTGATCTCCTCGGCGTAGTAACACAGCACACTCCAGGGGGCGCTCAAGAGCACGTAGGAGAGCTTCTTCTTCGTCTGAAAAACTTCTTTCTGAAAAGACAGGAAAATCAAGGGTATGTTATCCTATGATTAAATCATACATTGCAACTACAACAACATCAGTAAGAACCCAGTAGATATTAGTATTATTAGTATTATTATTTTAAAGACTCTGACTCAGAGATGAAAAAGCACTGGGTTCGAAGTTGTTTGTTGACTTAGCGGGAAAACGCTTGGTAAATCACCTGGAAGATATGCTCTCAGAAGGCTTTGTACAGTATGACTCTGAACTTGGTTAAATATTGACATTGTGTTTCTCCAGCCACCTGGGCCTTTAAAGCGTGGCGTTTCATAGCTCCTGTCTGGAAGCAGCTAGTGTTGTAGCTATGCTGCAGTCCACTACAGATGAGCTGTGTGGCCACGCCTACTCTGAACCAGCTAGCTATGTGGCCACACCTACCCTGAACCAGCTAGCTGTGTGGCCACGCCTACCCTGAACCAGCTAGCCGTGGCCACGCCTACTCTGAACCAGGTGGCTGTGGGGCCACGCCTACTCTGAACCAGCAAGCTGTGTGGCCACGCCCACTCTGAACCAGGTCGCTGTGAGGCCACGCCTACTCTGAACCAGCTGGCTGTGTGGCCACGCCCACTCTGAACCAGCTAGCTGTGTGGCCACGCCCACTCTGAACCAGCTAGCTGTGTGGCCATGCCCACACTGAACCAGGAGGATATGGATGGCCTTGCCTCCTATGTACCAGGGAGATGTTTGTGGACGAGACAAGGAGAAGCTAGTCAGCTGTGGACCATCTCACCGTCTCCTGTAGGAGTCCTGTTGCCTGAAGCGCCGACAGGAAGGCCTCTCTCCACTTCCTGTGCGAGAGATGGGAGGCGGAGCTAGGCTTCTCTTTCTCCTGATCCTCTTTCTGTGCGGACAAACTCTCCTCCCAAACTAGAACAAAGTCTGTTGACACACAGATGCTAATCACAGAGTGTTCTACATTTACATTTTTGAAGCTTATCGAGAGACCTCAGATGTCAAGAAGGAAAACTGCCTCTACTAGCATACCTGCGCTGTTTGTTAAAACGAATCTATATTTGCACATCCTGTGTGCTAATAAAACAGGATGCAAAAGCTTCGCTCAGGCTAACTGCATGCAGTCTATCTGAGCGTGATCGTATCAGACAAGATGCTCTTTTCATCGGCTTTTTCACTTAAAGGACACGTATTCCATCGGACAGTCGTTTCCAAAGACTGAGGACATGTTAGCCCCTAACTCACGGTGGATTAAGGGCAAATCTATGCAGCTGTCAAATTAACCATGGAAATAGATTTTTAGAGGAAAAGTTAAAAAACGAAAAGAGTTTTGTGCGTGGCAACGAATCTGCTTTTAAATGTTTAACTGCTCTGATACTTTTTAAACAAAGATGTCAATTGTGAATCAAATATGAGAAGTGCATCCACACAATCCAAATCATCATAATCCAACATGCTTAGATGATAAAGTTTATCCATGATAAATTTGGATGCTCACCTAATTTCTGGTTTTTGCCCGGGGAAAGTCTCACTCACATCGCTGAACACTTCCTGGTCCAGGGGGGCGGCAGCGGACAGTCTAGGAACCCCAAGAGAGATCAAGAGCATTGTAACCTTACCATCAATGCACTGATCTCAGTCCACAACTCCCCTCCCCTCTTCTCCCCCCCCACCTCACCCCACCCTCTCCCCATCCCCCCATCCCACCCCCCCACCCCCCCCCGCCCCGCACAAACCGCCGCTCCTTCCCCAGTTCTCCATCTTCCCCCCTTTTTCTCCCCCAGCTCATCACCACCACCCCTCCTCCCCACCCCCATCCCCCATCCAACCCACTTAAATCAGCCCTCCTTTCAAATCCCCCCCCCCCCCCCCAACCGCCCCTCCCTCCCCCATTCTCCTTCCGAATCCCCCACCTTATTCGCCCACCCATTCCTTCCCCCACCTCCTCCCCCTTTCCTCCACCCCCACTTCGCCCCTTCTCCCCACCTACCCCCTCCTTCCCACTGCCTCCCCACCTCCTCCCCCCTTCTCACTCCCTCCCCCTTCTCCACCTTCTCCCCGCTCTCCCCCTTATAAAAGTTATCCTTCCCCACCTTCCTCCAGTTCCTCCCCACCTCTCCCCTATTTCCATCCACTCCTCCCCCACTTTTCCCCCTTTCACTCCCCAACGCCCTCCCTTTCGCTCCTCCACTCCCCCGCTCTCCACCTTTCGCCCCCCCTATCCTCCCTCACCTCTACCTCCACCTCCTCCCCCTTCGCTCACTCCTACTTTTTCTCCCCTTCTCCCCTCTTTCTCTCTCTCTCTCGTTTTTTCTCTCTGTGTCTCTCTCACTTTCCCCAGCCTCCATCCTCCCCCCTCTCTCCCCCTCCCTCCCACCTCTCCCCCCCTCCCTTTTTCTCCCCCTTCCTCCCCACCCTCCTCCCCCTTCCCTCCCACCCTCACTCCCTTTCTCCATCCTCCCCCCTTTCTCCCTTCCTCCCACTCCTAAATTCTCCTCTCTCCCCCTTTCTCCCCACCCTTCCTCCCCACCCTCCTCCCCCTTCCCACTCCTCCCCCTTTCTCCCCCCTTCTCCCCACTCCTCCCTTCCTCCCACCCTCCTCCCTTCCTCCCACCCCTTTCTCCCCCTTCACTCCCCTCTCCACACCTCCTCCCCCTTCCTCCCCACCTCCCCCTTTTCCACCCTTCCTCCTCACCCCTTCACCCCTCCCTCCGTCCACACCCCTCCCCCTTTCTCCCACCCTTCTCTCCCCTCCTTTCAAAAAACGCTGCCCTTGATGTCTGCTGATTATTTTACTTCTTCTCAGTTAATCAACTTCCTGTCTTTGTGTTCAGAGTCGCTGATTAGAGCAGCCGGATCACAACAGGAGGCTCACGCCTGAGTAGGTGTTGACATGACCCACGTCACCATATTACTCCTGGAACCCTGATCTGGAACATCAGACCTGGAACCCCAGAGCTGGAACTCTGACTTGGAACTCTGATCTAGAACCCCTGATCTGGAACCCCAGACTTGGAACATCAGACCTGGAACCCCAGAGCTGGAACTCTGACTTGGAACTCTGATCTAGAACCCCTGATCTGGAACCCCAGACTTGGAACATTAAACCTGGAACCTTGATCTGGAACTCTGATCTGGAATCCCTGACCTGGAACATTAAACCTGGAACTCTGATCTGGAACATTAGACCTGGAACCCCAGAGCTGGAACTCTGACTTGGAACTCTGATCTAGAACCCCTGATCTGGAACCCCTGACCTGGAACATTAAACCTGGAACCCTGATCTGGAACCCTGATCTGGAACATTAAACCTGGAACTCTGATCTGGAACATTAAACCTGGAACCCTGATCTGGAACATCAGACCTGGAACCCCAGAGCTGGAACTCTGACTTGGAACTCTGATCTAGAACCCCTGATCTGGAACCCCAGACTTGGAACATCAGACCTGGAACCTTGATCTGGAACCCTTATCTGGAGCCCTGACCCCTCACCTCTCCATCCATGCTGCCGTAGCTGTGCTCGGCCTGCTTAGTCATGGGGATGAGGTTGCTGCTGTCATCTCCCTCCTCCGATCTCTTCCTCATGGCTGACGGACGTTCTTGGTTCCTCAGGAATCTGAGAAACAGGAAGTTCCCTGATGTCATTCTGATGTCATTGCTACTTTGGATTCAGGTTTATTTATCTGTTGGAACAGGTGGTGTGACACAGGTGCTGTGGGACAGGTGCTGTGAAATAGATGAGGTGAGACAGGTGAGATGAGACAGGTGAGGTGAGACAGGTGCTGTGAAACAGGTACTGTGAGACAGGTGAGGTGAGACAGGTGAGATGAGACAGGTGCTGTGAAACAGGTACTGTGAGACAGGTGAGGTGAGACAGGTGAGATGAAGATCTGTTGGAACTCTTTGCTCCAGCTCTTCTTGATAGTTCATCTAAACCTAGAACACAGATCAAAACTGAATCCTATTTGAGCCACAGTCTGAACACATCATCCAAACCAGATCAAAACTGAATCCTATTTGAGCCACCGTCTGTCTATAATCAACAGAACATACCCTGTAAATATCCAAACATAATTGATCCCTTCACCCATTCGTCCTCTCCCACCCTTCACCCTTTCACCAACACTGGTAAAATGCTCTCACGAAGAGCAAGACAGATGAGAAACATGTCCTAAAGATTAGCATGTTAACTTATTACTAGATATTAAGTTAATCTGCGTTATGGGGTAGTTAGTGGACTCATGCTTGCTCAGGGTCTGTGGGTACAGAACATCACACACACACGATGCCCTGCGATGCTTCACCTGACTTTAATTAGGCCTGTAAGGGGATCTCCTGTGGTACAGTACAGGACAGTATGGGACAGTCTACAGTATGGGACAGTATGAGACAGTATGGGACAGTCTACAGTATGGGACTGTCTACCATACAGGACAGTCTTCAGTCTGGACAGTCGATAGTACAGGACTGTTCAGTACATAACAGTCTAGTGTGTACATGACAGTCTACCGTACAGGACTGTTTAGTACATGACAGTCTACAGTACATGACAGTCTACAGAACTGGACTGTTCAGTACATGACAGTCTACAGTACAGATTGACAGTCTACAGTACAGATCGACAGTCTACAGTACATGACAGTCTACAGTACAGATCCACAGTCTACAGTACAGATCCACAGTCTCCAGTACATGACAGTCTACAGTAAGGTCGGTCTCCAGAACAACATTTCGCTGCAGGTCATCTCCATGACCTCAGAGTGTCATGGAACCAAAAGTTAAGGAAATCCAGAAGCTTCCAATGAGTCTGTTCCTGATTCCTTTCAGTCCTGTTCAGCACGTCTGCTATTTAGCGAGGCAGTGTCAACGCATGCTTGTGATGGGGCAGTAAGGTTCAAACGACACCCTCGGCATGGTGCTCTGGTCACAGCTCTGTCCGGACTCAAGAGACGGTTCTGACCCGTTACCGTGCCAACGATGTTGGCCTTTCAGCTTTTATCACTGACCAGAGAGGGTTGGGAAGGTGGAGATGCAGGAAACTATGACAGTTGGATCTGAAGTCAAGCTCCCTGCGTTTGGTGTTGAATGAGATGCATATCTAATGTTGTGACAGTACCTGTTCAGGTACTGTACTGTCCTGTCCTGTCCTGTCCTGCAGCTACATCACAGGTGCTCATCCAGCATGCTTAAAGTTTGGCTTGTCTGCATCAGTTAGACATGATGTGAATACCTGGGACTGGACAATTAAGTCAGACGCCATCAATTAAGCATTACGATCTGAAATGACTGCAGATTGTTTGAGATCTCTTATCGTCCCGTCACCACAGCATGTATTTTGACTTTGCTAACGTTACATCAAGCAAATGATTGACTGTATTAGAGAACATTAGTCTGGTTTAAGATAAGTTATGATGTAGTATGATAATGGCTAGGCTCTGGACTAAATGCTATCATCTGAACACAAGGAAAAACTTCAGGAAAAAGATGTAGAAAAGTAACAAACCAAATAATATGTTCTTCTTCGTTGGATCTTCTTCTTAAATACTTCCTGTTCCCAGCTCCTCTGATTCTCTTTCTGTGCTCCGGTACTGGACCCCAAAAGTCCAACCTTCAGTCCCAACTCTAAAGGAATCGTTCAGTGAGACAGCAGAACCCTCCCCCTGCTGCAGGTTCTGATGCTGTTCCTCTCAGACAGGCTGTTCCGGGAGACTCGTCTCCCTCCCTCTGCTGGGATGCCGGCTGCTAGGGTGAGTGCAGGATACGACTTTGGGCAGAGCACATCCTGTAGGGTCAGATAAAGCTGGAGGGAGGGATCAGCGCTCACAGGAGAAGGGAGGGAATTTGTGCAGGAGGAAGGGCTCTGTTTGCTGAGAAGGTGGAGGGTGTCATGCGAGAACACACACAGTACACACACACACACACACACACACTGTAAACACACTTCTGCCCCTCTCCTGCCCCCTAGAGGTGTGACCTGCAAATTTCACATCTTATGGCTGAAAGAACCACATTATAGGCCTGCAGTTGACCCACAGTCATACAGTCACGTCATACAGTCAAGTGAGACAAAAAAGACCCATATTATAATATATATATTCTTTATTTTAGTTTCCTGTTTACAGTCTTGTACTACAGCAGAATGTTGTACTACGCGTTGGGTTGGGAGGCAGGAGGGATGTAGGGAGAGGAGGGAGGAAGGTGGGGAGGGAGGAGGTAGAGGAGGGAGGGAGGTAGAGGAGGGAGGAGGTAGAGGGGGGAGGTAGAGGTAGGAGGAATGTGGGGAGGGAGGAAGGTGGGGAGGGAGGAGGTAGAGGAGGAGCAAGGAAGGAGGGAGGTAGAGGGAGGTATAAGGAGGAGGAGAGAGGAGCGAGGTAGGAGGAAGGAGGGAGGTAGAGGGTGGAGGGGAGAGGAGGGGGGAGGTAAGGAGTAGAGGTAGGAGGAATGTGGGGAGGGAGGAAGGTGGGGAGGGAGGAGGTAGAGGAGGAGCAAGGAAGGAGGGAGGTAGAGGGAGGTATAAGGAGGAGGAGAGAGGAGCGAGGTAGGAGGAAGGAGGGAGGTAGAGGGTGGAGGGGAGAGGAGGGGCTTAGCTGTTCTCATCCCAGATACAGCTACTGAGGAGGTTTTTTACTTTTTTATCAAAAAGACATAAAACAAAAATCCTAGTAAAATAACACTGTGAAAGTGTAAAAATCACTCAACAAGTACAGAAGAGAAACGCAGCACATACGATCAGAACATGACCCCAAAAACTGAAATAAGGCAGATTCACACAACATGGTTACACAGGTACACTACAGGGGGGGGGGGGGCTGATCTGCAGTTGCCACGGTGACGGGGAGCCGGCTGCCCACCTCAGACCAGACAGGAGCACCTGGCCTTCGCAACGCCGTCGGGACGCAAACGGCGTCCTATCAAAATAAAGACAGTTATCCAACCAGCTGACTTGTCACAGAATGTACTGGATTGGAGGACACGTTTTGAAAGCGATTTTTCGATTGGTGGATGCGATGACGAAGTCATCCAATCGCCTCACAGAAACACAGGGCCAATGTGGTGGCAGACAGCAGCCAATCGCCACACAGAACCACAGGTCACATGGCAGGCAGCAGCCAATCGCCACATAGAACCACGTGTCACATGGCCGGCAGAAGCCAATCGCTACACAGAACCACGGGTCACATGGCCGGCAGCAGCCAATCGCTACACAGAACCACGGGTCACATGGCAGGCAGCCAGCTAAGTGGAGAGAGAAACAGGCAGAGTTGTGTAGGGGGAGCGCCAATCACAGCAGCTCAGAGAGAGAAACATTAAACGGCATGAACTGGATCTTTTAAAGGCTTTGTACACACTTTCAAGTTTAAAATGTTCACTTGCACTTTTTAAATATGTATATATATATATATATATATCTTTATTTTTATCATCTTTTTCAGTAAATACTTAAGGCTGATTAATCTTCTACCATTAAAGGTGTTGGCCCCAGATCCCTCCCCAACCCCTCCCCTCCCTCCCCCTTCCCCCCCACTTGTGAAGATCTTCTAGCAGTGTGACCCCCCCCCGCCTTCCCTCCCCAGGGGTCACACTGAAAGGGAGTTTGCTCAGAAGAAGCCACCAACGAGTTATTCGTGAAAAAAACGTAAACAACGTCCCTCCAGACTGGATGTTTCCAGAACTCCAGAGCGTTAAAGAAGGGTTCTGTGGCAACAGTCACATTCAGCCCTATCAGAACCAGGAAGTGGACACCGCACCGCCGTCGTCGTCATGGAGACGGGCGTGGGGATGAGCGACGGCAGCAGGGTTTGGCCGACAAGACGCAAGAAGAGACGAAGTTGACGGGGGAGGCGTGAAGGGGGAGGCGTGACGGGGGAGGACGATGGGAGAGGGGGTCCCTGTCTTTACTAGACTCCCCCTCATGTCTGGAGATGGAAACATCTATAAAGACACAAGCCTGGAACATGTTTCCAGAGAAATCAAGATTTTACATAATTATGACCCCGACACACAGACCACACACACCCCTGCCTTAGCACTTTGGAGAAGATACTGTCAAAACAATAACTATTTACACATCGTCTCATCAACATTCATTCATTCATTTCAAATGAGTCTTTCTGTGAGTGGTTGAGAGTTGAAATAACGTCTGCAGTTTTGACAGGAAAGCTGAACGTACAGGGTGGGAGATCATACGAACACATGGTGAACTATCTACCTCTCTCTCCCTGTCTCTCACACACATCTTTCGGACCCTAAAGCAGACATCTTAACGGAAGTAAACATCTACTAGATTGTAAGTCGGATCAGACACATCAGTCCAAATCAACTAACAAACAAACTCAGAAGAATCGAGCACAAGAGCAGAACTTAGATCTTTGGCAAAAGCAGTAAAAAAAAAAAACGAACAAAACAATCATAAAGGAGAATTGAGTTTGAACTTCTACGCTGTTCATACACGGCCGTAAGAACATGTAGAAGATCAGAATGCCGGTGGTGAGTGGTTACCATGGCGAGGCCACACACAGCCAGGTCACCAGCTGGCTCTTATCCTGCGACGGCGTGACCTCCTGTCCTATGTACAATGTCTCCCCCTTGTGGTACGGAGGTGTCAAAGCAACATGACTGCTTGGCTTTTCACAGCCATGTTCATGCTACTTAGTGTAGTCTGGTACTCCAATATACAAAGCTATGGAAAAGAGGACACTGGAAGGTATAGTATACATAATCTATAGGCCGTTTAACACAATGTTTAGCCTCACAAAAAAGTGCCTTTTTAGCCCCAGGCTAGCTTAGCAGCTAACCTGATGCTAACTTCTAGCTAGCCCAGTTGGCAAAGATTTTGGAGCTAGTTGCTCCTAAAGTCTATCAGAGCACAGTGCTTAGTCTAGGGCTAACACATGCTTGTGTGATGATGTTATGCTAACCCTAAGCTATCCCAAGCCTTCAATCTGCCCAGGGAAGATTCTGTAGAGGGGTTGTGGAAAAAGGTCTTCCGGTTCCTGCTGTGACATCACAGTGAAGATAATTCCGCCGTCTCTGTGATGTCACAGAGGGAACCGACCAATGCCTGTGAAGGAACCTGGGAGTCATTTGCTGAGTCACAGTGAGGGTTCTAGACTGAGGTCACAGAGAGGGGTGGAGTACCACCTGTGAGGTCACAGAAGGGGCGGAGCTCCACCTGTGAAATCAGTGGTTTCAACAAGAACTCTGGATGAGAGGGTGTGATTGTAAACAGGAAACACAGAAACAGTAATAACACAGAAGCATAGTAGTATGTGATCCTGACGTCACCTTCTTACCAAGTCCAGGAAACAATAAATAAGACATAACTTCACGCCACACAAGGTCGCAGAGGGAGGTGACGTGAGGGCTTTGCAGAGAGCAGTAACACATCATTCCCTCACACTGGAACCCAACAGCCACAACACATCTCTGTCCATCTCGCTTCGAAATCCAAGAATCTCTTGTGCCACTTCAGCAACCAGTAATCTAGATTCATGTCCTTCAACTACAGACCCCCCCCCACACCCCCCCAAAAACAAACAAACAAACAAACAACTGATGACACGGCCATCCAACATAGGGAATGGGCATCTGGTCCTCCCTCCAAGCAGCCTCCGTAGATAGCGCCCCCTGGTGGTCACCTGTCCTGTGCCCTCCCCACTAGGGGCCCCTACCACACCTCACAGCGGTGTCCTGAGTTCATAGGGGACCCGGTGGAACACTGGAAGTGCTCAGTAAAGTCTGGCGAGTTGGAGAGGGTACCGATGACCCGAAATTTGGGGGGGCTGTGGGGGTCTGTCATGAGTCCCTCGTGAGCGCTCTCTGGGGTCCGTACGGAACACCACACCTGAGGACAAACACACGAAGCCGGTTTGATACCAAGTATCTGAAGCTACCAAACAGGCCCAGTTGTGTGTGTGGGGTAACAGTGAGGTTGGTTGCCCTGGCAACAGCACCACCCACCTGGGCGAAACCCACGAAGAAGAGCTGGTCGTTAGTCAGGTTCACGGCTGGGAGCCTCTTCTCCTCGCCGTTCTTCTGCGTCCACGTCTTGTAGGCCTGCACACACCAGCACAGGTTAGCTAGCACAGGTTAGCTAGCACAGGCTAGCTAGCACACACCAGCACAGGTTAGCTAGCACAGGTTAGCTAGCACAGGTTAGCTAGCACAGGCTAGCTAGCACACACCAGCACAGGTTAGTTAGAACAGGTTAGCTAGCACAGACTAACAGTTTTGCAAAGCAACATCCAGAACCATACTGCCTAGCTATACCGGACCACAGGAACATCCAGATAAACGCTAGCTAGCTTAACCAACATAGGCTGGCACTGGAACTTCCAGATCCGTGCTAGGAGCAAGATAGAACAGAGCGCGCAAACGCCACTGTCACAGCCATGCTAGTTAGCTAGCTAGCCAGCTAGCCGTGTACGCTAGGTCGCCCACTCACATTGTAGGCCGCCTTCAGTCCGCCGTTGTCTGCGATGTTCTCCCCCAACGTCTGTTTGCCGTTGATGTGCTCCCCGTTGATGGTGTACTGGCTGTACTGGTCCACCATGCACTCGGTCCGGTTCTTAAAAGCTTCCACCGAAGAGTTCTGCCACCAGGGTCGAAGGTTCCCATCTTTGTCATATTCTCGTCCTTACACGACCAGGAAGAAAAACTTGAAATGAATCCCAGGTTTCAATATGCTGGCTCATTGAACATTGCTAATCTTTTCCCTTCTCCACACCCCACACACACTATTTGAGTAAGGAAATGATATTTTAATCGCCCGCATCCACAGTTATTAAAGCTACCCACATTTGAAAACACAGTCGAGCTTAAGACTAGAGGAGAATTTTGATGATGGTGAAGTGGTACTTTGTGATTGGATGGAAACTGACCCTGGTCGTCGAAGGCGTGGGTGAGCTCGTGTCCCATCACCACACCGATGCCCCCGAAGTTGAGAGCTCTGCAGGGAGGTCACAGTCAGCAAAACAAGCGCACACACAAACCCACAATGGGAAGAGGTGACAGGTCAAATGGATGGTGACACACACACACACACTTACTTGGGGTGGTCCTGGGCGTAAAAGGGGGCCTGCAGAATCCCAGCAGGGAACACGATGCCATTCTTGGTGGGCATGTAGTAGGCGTTTACAGTTGGAGGGGTCATACTCCACCTGGACACACACACACACAGTCAGACTTTGTTCTGTCCCCTATAGGGATCTTACAACACTGTCAAGAGATCGGGGGTAGAGAGAGGAAGGGAGGTGGAGAGAGATACTGAGGCCAAGAGAGAGAGAGAGAGAGAGGCCGAGAGAGAGGGAGAGAGAGAGAGGCTGAGAAAGAGAGAGGGAGAAAGAGGGAGAGAGGCCGAGAGAGAGAGAGGCCGAGAGAGAGAGAGATACTGAGGTCAAGAGAGGGAGAGAGGCGCTGAGTTGAAGACTCACTGGTCTCTGTTTGGGGGCTTGCGGAGCTGGTCAGCCATCACTCTGGCAGAGAAGTTGTAGAAATTCAGCATGTTCTGGAAGAAGTTGTCCTCCAACACGTCATACTGACAGGAGAGGGGGGGGAGAAGGGGAGAGAGAGGGAGGAGGACGGAGGGAGGAAGAGGAAGGAGAGGGGGGCGGGAGATAGGGAGAGGGAGAAGAGGAGAGTGGGAGGAAGAGAAGCAGGAAAAATCTTTTATTTTATTGACCTTCCACACAGACACCCACACATCCCTGGTAGAGGAGCTGTGGACAGATGAAGCCCAGTCCATTCACCCCATCATACAGATGACACCAGACCCAGTCCATTCACCCCATCATACACATGAAGCAGGGTCCAGTCCATTCACCCCATCATACACATGAAGCAGGGCCCAGTCCATTCACCCCATCATACACATGAAGCAGGGCCCAGTCCATTCACCCCATCATACACATGAAGCAGGTCCAGTCCATTCACCCCATCATACACATGAAGCAGGGCCCAGTCCATTCACCCCATCATACAGATGAAGCAGATCCAGTCCACTCACCCCATCATACACATGAAGCAGGGCCCAGTCCATTCACCCCATCATACACATGAAGCCCAGTCCATTCACCCCATCATACACATGAAGCAGGGCCCAGTCTATTCACCCCATCATACACATGAAGCAGGGCCCAGTCCATTCACCCCATCATACACATGAAGCAGGGCCCAGTCCATTCATCCCATCATACACATGAAGCAGATCCAGTCCATTCACCCCATCATACAGATGACACCAGACCCAGTCCATTCACCCCATCATACACATGAAGCAGGGCCCAGTCTATTCATCCCATCATACACATGAAGCAGGGCCCAGTCCATTCACCCCATCATACACATGAAGCAGATCCAGTCCATTCACCCCATCATACACATGAAGCAGGGCCCAGTCCATTCACCCCATCATACAGATGAAGCAGGTCCCAGTCCATTCACCCCATCATACAGATGACACCAGACCCAGTCCATTCACCCCATCATACAGATGACACCAGGCCCAGTCCATTCACCCCATCATACAGATGACACCAGACCCAGTCCACTCACCCCATCATACACATGACACCAGACCCAGTCCACTCACCCCATCATACACATGACACCAGACCCAGTCCACTCACCCCATCATACAGATGACACCAGACCCAGTGCACTCACCCCATCATACAGATGACACCAGACCCAGTTCACTCACCCCATCATACAGATGACACCAGACCCAGTCCACTCACCCCATCATACAGATGACACCAGACCCAGTCCACTCACCCCATCATACACATCATCCAACTCTTTAGGATCCAGGATGAAGTCAGGAAATCCAATCATGTCATAGATGGCGTCCGCCTGAAAACACACGTGCGTACACACACGCGCGCGCACGCACACACACACACACACACACACACACACACACCACAGAGTGAGTGCAGCAACATCCACAACATGACATCACGTTCCAGTTGGTGATGAGGGTCTGTTATTTGAAGCGATGATCGTAGCTGCCCCCCCACCTTCTCCTTGGCTGCCTGCCTGGTGTGCTGATCCATCCAGTTCAGTTGGTCCAGAGCAGCTTTGAATGCTGTGCGGATCTCATTAATCATCCCCTCAGCCTGGGGGAGCAGGAGAGGAGAAAGAGAGGGAGAGAGGGGAGGAGGTGGAGAAAGAGAGCGAGAGCGAAGGAGGTGGAGAAAGAGAGAGCGAGAGCGAAGCAGGTGGAGAAAGAGAGCGAGAGCGAAGGAGGTGGAGAAAGAGAGAGCGAGAGGGGAGGAGGTGGAGAAAGAGAGAGCGAGAGGGGAGGAGGTGGAGAAAGAGAGCGGAGGACGAGGGAGAGAGTGAGAGGAGGTGGGAAAGAGAGAGGGGAGGAGGGAAAGAGAGGGGAGGAGGGAGAAACAAAGAAGAGAAGAGAGAGGAGAAAGAGAGGAGGAGGAGAGAGAGACAGGATGAGGAGAAAGAGGAATGCAAGCAGGGGAGTAGAAGAGAAGGACAATGCCATTATTATTTTAGGATGCATCAGGTTCTGAAGGTCAGCTGTCCACCTACAGCGACCGCCTGCCAAGCTGGATGAAACTAAACGAAGCACTACTCATTCTGACCAGTAGGAGGCAGCCTTGCATCGACCACCACAGTTCCCATGGTGAGCAATCTAACGAAACATCACGGGCAGAACAGACACCAACACACAGGCCGGCTCACTCACGATCTCCTTGCTGTGTTTGTCGAACGTGGCTTTGACAAACAGAGCTCCGAGAGCAAAGCCGAGGGTATCGTCTGTGTTCCCGATGCAGGTCTGCCATCTGGGCGTGCAGGACTGAGGGGGGAGGAGACAAGACAGAGACATGAGGACAGAGACACACGAAGACAGAGACACACAAAGACATGAGGACGTGAGGACAACCGTGTTCTCAGCGGTGGTCCTGAGATGTAAAGCACATATACACCTTCCTAGAAGCTGTGTGTGTGTGTGTGAGACAGAGAGAGAGACAGAGAGAGAGACAGAGAGACAGACAGACAGAGAGAGAGAAAGAGAGAGAGAGAGAAAGAGAGAGAGAAAGACAGAGACAGAGAGAGAGACACAAAGAGAGAGACTGAGAGACAGACAGACAGAGAGAGAGAGACAGACAGACAGACAGAGACAGACAGACAGACAGACAGACAGAGAGAGACAGACAGACAGAGAGAGAGAGACAGACAGACAGACAGACAGACAGAGTGCACACACCTTCTTGGTTCCATACAGACTCTCCAGCAGCTTGTCTTGAGCATTCTCAAAGCGTTGATCCAGACTGGACACTCCCTTCTGTACCAGGTTCCACATCATGTAGTTATTCAGCACGCTGGGGGAGAGATGGAGAGACGGGGGAGGGAGGAGAGGAGGGAGAGCGAAAGGAGGGAAGGAGAAAACGGACGGAAATAGATAAGGGAGTTATGCAGAGGCAAGAGGGAGGAATGACAGTGGGGAGCGAGTGACGTGTAGGACAAACTAAAAACAGGAACTGCTGTGCTATGCTGGTGTTGTTCATGCTGTATGTGTGTGTATGGATGGGTGTGTGTGTGGGAGTGTGTATGGATGAGAGTGTGTGTGTGTGTGTGAGAGTGTATATGGATGAGTGTGTGTGTGTGTGTATGGATGAGTGTGTGTGTGTGTGTGGGCATATGTGTGTGTGTGTGAGAGAGAGAGAGAGAGGCCACCTGCGGTCCGTCCGATTGATGAGTTCAGACAGCTGCTGTAGGTACTCCTTAGCGTACACCACCACAGGTTCTGTATCGTTCAGGTCCAGAGGAGACAGGGCCCAGATCAGGTAGTCCAGCCAATCCACCACCGGCGCCAACACCTGGGGGGAGGAGCCTAGTCACTTCAAGATGGACGCTGGGCCAGAGAGAGGAGAGATCTCTCTGGGTTAGATCAAAAGCACTGGTCTGGAAGGGAATATGAGAGTGGTATGTGAAGGGAAGATGAACACAAAAAGGGGCCCAGACACACACAGGTTTGGCCCTGTGTTTGTGTTCCAGGGGCCCAGACACACACAGGTTTGGCCCTGTGTTTGTGTTCCAGGGGCCCAGACACACACAGGTTTGGCCCTGTGTTTGTGTTCCGGGGCCCAGACATAATTATAGCAGCAGTACTGACCCTGAGGGCAGAGTTTAAATCTAATCCCTTCCTGTATCCTGTTCCACTACTGCAGTCCTGTGGTCCGAGAGTTAGGGGGACACAGTGCGCTCTAAACAAAATCCTGCTACCTTCTCTGGAATGTTCCAGATCTCTCCGAATCTGTTCTCACAGTCTGGAGAACCAGACTTCAGAGAACCAAGTCTGATCTGCACCTCTCGTGACCTCTGCCACCCCTGAGGCACCAACGAGCCAATCAGAGACCTGGGTTTGTGGACGCACTTTTAACCTTTAGACGCGGGGGGGGGGGACACCGAAACGTCTCGCAGGCGTCGCCACGGAAACCGCTCTGTGTTTACGTCTCTAGACATCCCCCACGCTGAAGAGGTCCATTCCACAACCAAAAAGGATGACAAATGCTCCGGTACGAAGCGGCCCCGCTTCACGGGCGCCATGGTGATGCACGGGCGCCATGGTGACGCGTGGGCGCCATGGTGACGCGCGGGGCTGGAAACAGACTGGTAGCGTTCAGACAAGGTCTTTTCTCAGAACGCTTCGCTCCTCTTCAGCCCTTCTCTCCCACAGCCTGCCACACAGACAGAACAACCTGGCAACGGCTCTTGGCAACGGTTGTCCCGGCAACAATAGGGGCCTTGACATACAAAAAAGGGGGTCCTGGCGAGCGTCTGTAGTGGAGAACACCCAGGGGGCGAGAGACACTTTCATACTAGAGAGGGGGCGAGATACACTCACTTTCATACTAGAGAGAAGGGGCAAGAGACACTCACTTTCCTACCAGAGAGAGGGGTCGAGAGACACTCACTTTCCTACTAGAGAGAGGGGTCGAGAGACACTCACTTTCCTACTGGAGAGAGGGGTCGAGGGACACTCACTTTCCTACTAGAGAGAGGGGTCGAGAGACACTCACTTTCCTACTAGAGAGAGGGGTCGAGAGACCGTAGATTTCTTTGGATTCAGTAAAAGAGAACAATGTTCTATCATGTTAACACCCGAAGGAACTGTTCATCTCCCAGACACACGCACACACGCCACCTGCAGGTCAGCAACGCACGCACACACACGCCACCTGCAGGTCAGCAACGCACGCACACACACGCCACCTGCAGGTCAGCGATGGTGATCTTGTGGTAGATCTTCTCCTCGTCCCGGCGTTCATCCTGCGGTACGGTGATGTTGGCGAGCGCCGTCTCAAAGTCCAGGATCTGCTGCATCTGCCGCTCTGTGGAGTTCTTCTCTCCTCCCAGCAGCAGGCCCAGCTCCACCATGTAGTCCAGGTAGGCCTTCAGAACCTGCGGGGAACCACAGAGAACCACGTTAGATCAGCCGCAACCTGCGGAGAACCACGTTAGACCAGCCACAACCTGCAGAGAACCACAGAACCACGTTAGACCAGCCACAACCTGCGGAGAACCACAGAGAACCACGTTCGATCAGCCACAACCTGCGGAGAACCACAGAACCACGTTATATCAGCCACAACCTGCGGAGAACCACATTAGATCAGCCACAACCTACGGAGAACCACAGAACCACATTAGATCAGCCACAACCTGCGGAGAACCACAGAACCACATTAGATCAGCCACAACCTACGGAGAACCACAGAACCACGTTATATCAGCCACAACCTGCGGAGAACCACAGAACCACGTTAGATCAGCCACAACATGTATGCCGATCACATCATGACAGATGTCGGAGAACAGAGAGACACACCCTCTTCCCTCCTCACCTTCTCATTGGCTGTCTTGTTGAGGTAATACTCCCGGGAAGGCAGGAACAACCCTGATTGGTCCACCTAGCAGGAAGGAATCCACAGGTGAGAACAACCGACCAATCCCCAAGCTGGTTGACATGATGGGCGGAGCGTCGCGACAGGAAGCACCTGGATGACGTTGCTGTTGGAGTTCTTAGGGTCCACGCTGACGCCGACTGTGAAGAAAGGCTGGGCCCGGTATGGACCCGACACCGTCTTCAGAACCTCCATGAAGTTATCCTTATCCCACGGGCCGGTGATGTTCCACCCTCCGCTCTGTCACCACGGAGACAGGTGAGGTCAGGCCATTACAGATGGGACAGACAGGGATCCAAGGATTTATCGTCAATTCTTCCACATGTCAAGTACAGAGAACCAAAACGATGCTACTCTCCACTCATGGTGCATGCAGACTACACCAACACTACAGGCCAAAACACAAACACAGATCTCAAATATAACCACCAACCACACAAATATGGGGATGTAAAAAGATAACTCAAATAAAACAAATAAAAACAAAAAATTCGTTAAAAAAAACAAACTAAAATCCTATATCTGATTAAAGTGCCACAAGGCTTAAAGGGACGTTCTTTTATCGTTTGTGCCAATAACTTGGATTCCCTTGATGTTTCACCATCGCAGGACAGGGAGACAAGCTCAGAGATCTTTAGGAGGGATCTTTAGGAGGGATCTTTAGGAGGGATCTTAAGGAGGGATCTTAAGGAGGGATCTTTAGGAGGGATCTTTAGGAGGGATCTTTAGGAGGGATCTTAGGGAGGGATCTTAGGGAGGGATCTGAGGAGAGATCTTTAGGAGGGATCTTAAGGAGGGATCTGAGGAGGGATCTTAAGGAGAGATCTTTAGGAGGGATCTGAGGAGGGATCTTAAGGAGAGATCTTTAGGAGAGATCTTAAGGAGGGATCTTAAGGAGGGATCTGAGGGGGGATCTTAAGGAGGGATCTTAAGGAGAGATCTTTAGGAGAGATCTTAAGGAGGGATCTGAGGAGGGATCTGAGGAGGGATCTTAAGGAGGGATCTTAAGGAGGGATCTTAAGGAGGGATCTTAATCTTCACTACTTCCTCAGACACTGCCTTCCCTGCCAAAGCTGTGCTTCCTGTGAGAGACTGTTTACATGTCACAGTCAGAAGACAGACAAGACTATCCACTTTCCCCCTACATGTACTGTGTGTCACTTTGGATACAGGCATTTGCTATGTAACATATGAAAGATAGAGATATATTTGGGCATGACACTGCTGAACATAAGAGCCAGGGTCAGAACAAAGGGTAGAAGGCTGTTTCCCCTCAACCATATCCACATCAAATAAAGATATGGATTTATGGGAGCGTGGCAGACCATGGCACAACACAGATCAATCAGCCCCCTTGCCCGCTGGCTCGCCCCCCCCCCGCCTCGCTAGTTCGCTCTCTCCCTCCCCCCCCTCCCCCTCCCGCTCCCTCCCTCGCCCGCTCCCTCCCTCCCCTCCCCCGCTCGCTCCGGCTGTGACACGTTTTCAATCTCTCTGTTTTCTCATCTCTGAACGCAGACAGACGAGCGTGTCCTTCTAACAGCTCTGGCTCGCCTCGTTTCTCAGACAGACAGACAGACAGGCCGCAGGAGACAGACAGAAAGACCGCAGGAGACAGACAGACAGGCCGCAGGAGACAGACAGACAGGTCGCAGGAGACAGACAGACAGGTCGCAGGAGACAGACAGACAGACAGGCCGCAGGAGACAGACAGACAGACAGGCCGCAGGAGACAGACAGACAGACAGGCCGCAGGAGACACAGACAGGCCGCAGGAGACAGACAGACAGGCAGGCAGGAGACAAACAGACAGGCCGGTCTACAGTGATGATGAGGTCTACAGTGATGATGGGGCGGTCTACAGTGGTGATGGGGCGGTCTACAGTGGTGATGAGGTCTACAGTGATGATGAGGTCTACAGTGATGATGGGGCGGTCTACAGTGGTGATGGGGCGGTCTACAGTGGTGATGGGGCGGTCTGCAGTGGTGATGAGGTCTACAGTGATGAGGTCGTACCTTGGCGATGAGGTCGATAAGGGGCTGAGCTCCCAGCTCGTCGATACGCTGCTCGTTCAGACAGGACAGGTAGTAGAACTGGGTCTTCTTCTCCGCTTCGCTGCTGGAGTTAAACGTACCGTTCTCTGAAAGAACAGGAAGGAGGAGGGGAGAGGGAGGGAGGGAGGGAGGGGGGGAGAGAAGGGGAGAAAGAGACAGCACCTACTTTAGTGTGTCAGACAAGTGCAGGTCTGGGTCACTGCAGTGTCACTGTCACCAAACTGCTGACTGTTCACTAAGAACCAGGGAGATCGGAGAGACTGTGTGTGTGTGTGTGTTCGTGTGTGTGTGTGTGAGCGTCTGTGACTGTGTGTGCAAGATGTGATGGCCTAATAAGACATGTTCTGTCAGAGACAGTTGATAAATGGCAAGGTGAAAGGGTGAGACAGGAGCAGAGACAGGAGGTGAGACGGGAGGTGAGACGGGAGGTGAGACGGGAGGTGAGACGGGAGGTGAGACGGGAGCAGAGACGGGAGCAGAGACGGGAGCAGAGACGGGAGCAGAGACGGGAGCAGAGACGGGAGCAGAGACAGGAGCAGAGACAGGAGCAGAGACAGGAGCAGAGACAGGAGGAGACAGACAGCAGAACAGGAGCACTAGGAGACCTGGCTACTGTCTACTAGGACTTCATCAGGAGAGCTTCAGATAAACACGTCATTCAAACCCTGAACATCAAACCCTGAACATCGGCCTGCTGTGTTCATCCAACAGCTTCAACAGGATATATGGACACCTCAGCCTTCCAGGACTCCAGCTGTGTGTGTGACACACACAGACACACACCATGAATCATTCAAGTGGGGATTTTAACATCCAACGTCTTGAGCCACAGTCTAGTGCTCTACCTCTGAAATATTTCCACTCCTGCACAACCATGCTGCAACAGCAGCTAATAAATAACCACATGTAAATACAGGGTGGCTGGCTAATAACTGGCATCATAAATTCTGTTCTAACACATGTTTACATTTTTCAACAGCTAGAGCACTCAGTATATTGTAGTGTGTGTGTGTGTGTACCTGTCTGTCTGTGTGTGTGTACCTGTCTGTCTGTGCGTCTGTGTCTGTACAAAACAGAGGAAACAGGGCGTGACTAGTAGCAGAGTAGAGACAAAAGAACAGAGATTGAACAGAGAGATGGAGAGATAGGGATGAAAAGAGGGAGAAACGGAGGGATGAAAGGAGGGAGACAGAAAGAGAGACCGATGAAAAGAGACAGACAGACAGAGGGAGACAGAGAGAGATGAAAGGAGGAAGAGAGAGAGGGGGATGTAAGGAGGGAGAGGGATGAGAGCAGAGGGAAAGAGAGAGTCAGAGAGAGAGAGAGAGAGTCAGAGAGAGAGAGAGAGAGTCAGAGAGAGAGAGAGTCAGAGAGAGAGAGAGTCAGAGAGAGAGAGAGTCAGAGAGAGAGAGAGTCAGAGAGAGAGTCAGAGAGATAGAGTCAGAGAGAAAGTCAGAGACAGAAAGAGAGAGAGAGAGAGAGAGAGAGTGAGTCAGAGAGAGAGAGTCAGAGAGAGAGAGAGTCAGAGAGAGAGAGTCAGAGAGAGTCAGAGAGAGAGTGAGAGAGAGAGAGTCAGAGTCAGAGAGAGTCAGAGAGGGAGAGATGAAAGAAGGGCTGTCATACAAGGCATCAAAGCTGGTGCACGTCCCAGACACCGTTGTCGTGGCAACGCACGCAGCTGGAAACAAGGACCGCGGCGGAGCAGCTAAACGAGTTATCACGCCGAGCCGAAGCCGTGGAGCCCAACCCTTCTGGGCAGCAAAACAAGAAAAGAGATCGGACTTGACTTGCCCCCCCCGTCCCGTCCCCCCTCCCCCGTCCTCCTCTATCCCCCCCACATAACCCGGGTCCCCCCTGCACGAGCAGGCGCCTCAGACCAGGCAGCCGATCTGGGACCACAGGCTCATGCTAGGACTTCTGAATCACCTTTACCTAATTTTCATTCCGCCTATTGGAATTCTGGAATTCAATTCCGTGGTTTAACATGATAGCTCCTGTGAGAGGTCGAGAGCCGGCAGAGAGAGAGGAGAGAGAGGGAGAGAGAGAGAGAGAGGGCAGAGAGAGGAGAGAGGAGGCATGACGAGGAGAGAGAGGAGGGCAGAAGGAGAATGATGGCAGAGAGAGGTAGAGAGAGAGGCGCTCTCAGAGCACAGAGATCTTAGAGAGTCTATGATAAGAGAAGGAGAGAAGACGAGAGGCACGAGAGAGAGAGAAGAGTCGGAGTAGAAAGCCCGAGGCTAGATTAGAATACAGAGAGTATGGCACGCTGGAGGAGCTTGAGAGAGGCAGAGAGTAGATCGAGATCGTCCACCGGCAACACGAGAGGACGAGACGAGAGAGAAGCAAGAGAGAGAACGCGAGAGAGAGAGAGGCAGAGCAGAGAGAGAGACTGAGAGAGACAGAAGAGAGACGAGATGACGTGCACACAGAGAAGAGAGAGAGATGGCTACAAGAGAGAGAGAGAGAGGCAGAGGAGAGAGGACAGAGAGAAACATATTCTCTAGAGAGAGACCTCCAATAGTTCTCACCCTAAACCCACTCTCTCAGGTTCTCACTGCGAGAATCGGAGCGGTCCGGGGGTGAAATGTAACCCTACATCACCTTCTGAAAGTGCTCTTAAACCTTTCGTATCGCTCTCAGAGGACAAACAGATCGGAGCCAGAGAGAGAGAGAAGAGCAAGAGGAGAAGAGAGAGGCAGAGAGAGAGAAGAGAGAGGCAGAGAGAGAGAGAGAGGCAGCAGAGGAGAGAGAGCAGAGAGAGAGAGAGAGAGAGGCAGAACGAGAGACGAGAGAGAGAGGGCAGAGGAGAGAGAGAGAGAGAGCAGAGAGAGAGAGAGGCAGAAGAGAGAGAGAGGCAAGAAGAGAGAGAGGCAGAGAGAGAGAGCAGAAGAGAGAGAGGGGGGGGTGGAGGAGAGAGAGATGGATGGTGGGAGAGAGAGAGATAGGGACACAGGGGGGGGGGGGGGAACTTTTGTTTTTGTTTTTCTGGGTTTTGAAACTAGGGGGGGGCGCACAATCCCACACCCCAGCGCAGTCCATTCAGGCGTGTTTGTTTTGTGTCTGTGTGCAGCGCTGGCGAGATCTGAGTGCGTGAGCGTCTGAGCTGCAATGCTGGAGCGAGGGCGCTGGTAAGCTGGTGTGGATGTAAACAGACATGCTCGCATGCAAACAAAGACACACAAACAAGACACTTCCACCAATCTCTGAACACCTGATTTAACTTGTGCAGCGTATTGGTGTTTTTGACGGTGTGAGAGCGCACGTGTGTGTGAGTGTGTGCATGTCTGTGTGCTTTTAAAAGAGAGAGAGGCAGCGAGAGGCAGAGAGAGAGAGGCAGAGAGAGAGAGAGAGAGGCACAGAGAGAGAGAGAGGCAGAGAGAGAGAGAGAGGCAGAGAGAGAGAGAGAGACAGGCAGAGAGAGAGAGAGAGACAGGCAGAGAGAGAGAGAGACAGGCAGAGAGAGAGAGAGACAGGCAGAGAGAGAGAGAGAGGCAGAGAGAGAGAGAGAGAGGGAGAGAGGCAGAGAGAGAGGCAGAGAGAGAGAGGCAGAGAGAGAGAGGCAGAGAGAGAGAGGCAGAGAGAGAGAGCTCACCCAGCAGGTGCTTAAGCAGGGCCTGGTTCTGGTCCCAGATGCTGTTGAAGGTGCTCCAGCGCGAGCGGCCATCAGGTAGGGGGTTCTTACGGACCCAGCCTCCACAGGCGTACTGGTAGAAGTCCTGGCACGGGTCGATGCTGCGGTCCAACGCCTCCACGATCTTACTGGCCACCACGATGCAGCCCTCCGTCAAACACAGGCTTCTCTCTGGGTCTGGAGATGCCACAAGACAGCTGGACTCACCACACACACCCTCACACAGCTGTATCTGTGTGAGGGTGTGTGTGGGGGGTGAGGGTGTGTATGGTGAGGGTGTGTGTGTGGTGAGGGTGTGTGTGTGGTGAGGGTGGGTGTGTGGTGAGTGTATCTGAGGTGAGTGCGTCTTTGTGTGTGTGTGTGTAAGGCGAGTGTGTGTGAGTGTGAGTGTGTGTGTAAGGTGAGTGTGTGTGAGTGTGAGTGTAAGGTGAGTGTGTGTGAGTGTATGTGTGTAAGGTGAGTGTGTGTCTGTTTAAGGTGCATGATTATTTCAGTCTCTGACACACTTCCAAACATGGGCCTAAATTCCAGACCAAAACAATCAAACCCAAATGGGTTCAGGACAGCACCTCGGTTGTAGCAAACGCCCAATGTGATGGCACAGCCCATGAGGGACAGCAGCGAGACCAACAGCAGGCCGGACAGAACCACCTCCATCTGAGTTCTCTGGCCCAGAGGACCCAAGAAGTGGACCCCTCCCTTCCGGAACCCCACCTGGGAGAGAGACAGGTAGATACAGGTGAGGGGGAGACAGGTAGATACAGGTGAGGGGGAGACAGGTAGATACAGGTGAGAAGGAGGTAGGGTGGAAACTAGGGTTGTGTAAATTCACATCATATTGCAATTTCTTGATTGCTCTTTTAATTGTGATTATAATTTGAGGATTACCATTTCTTTCTGTGTTGGAAAAAAAATCACATTTTCTAATTTTATACCTGCTTAAAGTTCCCTAAGCAGCCACGTTTCTGAACTCCAGTTTTAATAACCGTGACAGAGTAAAATGTAGCCGCGAGGCTACTTAACATCAAAGGAGACGGGTTGTGGATGTCAAGCTTGTCGAGCTAATGATAGCATAGCTACGTCGGTAATAGTCATTTTAAACGTCCAAGTGTAGAGGTGGTGGACGGGTTGCAGAGAATTTGATTTTTTTTTTTACATTTCCGGTGCGAATTTAAGAGTTGTGGCGTTTGAATTAGCGTGACTTTTCTCGAAACATAATTTAGCATATTAAAGACTTTTGTGCAAAGATTTTGTGAACTGAGCCAAATTGGCTATACTACATGCACACGACAGTGAGGTTATATATTTCCAGGAAAAGAAAGTCAAGTTCCAGTTGATGACCAGAACAGGTTGTTATCGGTAAGTATCGGTATCGGTAAGTATCGGTAAGTATCCGTAGAGTTTGTATCCCTTTTAGTTTATGTATAGGAAAATTGTTATATTTATTTTAAATTGATTGTTGTTTGCCTGTACTGTAGTATGTCTGTACTTGAGGCACGACATTTCGTTCCACTGTATGACCCCGCATGTAAATAAAATGAAATGAAAATAAAGTACAACTTGAACTTGAATTTATACCCGTCTAACCCTGCTTCGATTGCGGGTCCATTGGCCGATCGCCTTCTCAGATTTCTCGTCACTATCCTTAGCGAACATAAAGACTTTATATTGACAATTATTTATATTTTAACATCAACGACCTTCATGCTGACAATCAGATAACTGAGTATGTTATAATGTCGCTAAAAATCCTTCACTAGCTAGCTTAGCTAATGCTACAATTGATCAAGCTAGCTAGCCTAGCTAATGATAGTTGCTACTTTTACAGAGTCAAAACTACTTTCGTAATTGTCTATGAAGCTCGACACGCACAATTTGAATCCATTTTCCCTCACGTTTTAAGGAAAGCCAAATGTACGTCGTTAATTGTAATTTTGTGACGATCACTCAAACATCTTGTGCGAGAGAGTAACGTACCTGTAGCTATCGGAAATGGTTGACCTAGCTTGTGTCATGTACGCAATGCCGATCAGTCATAACAGCCTCTGTCCAGAGGAGAGAGGTTTTAAACAAGCGAAATCAAAGCCCGTCTCCGTTTTTAAAGATTTTCTGACGATACCTTGGTATCCCGGATGTAGCATTTTTTTTCGTCTCGAAGTGTTTCTGAACGAAATTAATCGGCTCGATTTTTTGTCTGACTTTCATCATTCGACTTTGAAGCAGCCAGAATGTTTGAATTTCTGTAGTTTGAATTCTTTTAAAAATGGGATATGAATTTACGGATCGAAGAGAGAAATTTTGAAAATAAATGCGAGGTTAGAGCCGTTTGACAGCACAGTTAGAGCCATTGCCTCCCAATAAGAAGATCATGGGTTCGATTCTTGGGCCCAACATCACATGATTAATCACAAGAACCTCAATGTTATCAAGGAATATTGATTTTGTCAATTTCACAGTGTGTGTAGGCCTGCAAGAACCCAAACAAGCCTCTCACCTACCCTCTTTCTCACCTCCTCTCTCCTTTCTCACCTCCCCTCTTTCTCACCTCCTCTCTCCTTTCTCACCTCCCCTCTCCTTTCTCACCTCCCCTCTCCTTTCTCACCTCCTCTTTCTCACCTTCTCTCTCTCACCTCTTTTTTCTCACCTCCTCTCTCTCTCACCTCCTCTCTCTCACCTCCCCTATCCTTTCTCACTTCCTCTCTCCTTTCTCACCTCTCTCTCTCTCTCACCTTCCCTCTCCCTCTTTCTCTTTCTCACCTACTCTCTCCTTTCTCATCTCCTCTCTCTCTCTCTTTCACCTTCCCTCTCCCTCTTTCTCACCTCCCCTCTCCTTTATTACCTCCTCTCTCTCACCTTCCCTCTCATTCTTTCTCACCTCCTCTCTCCTTTCTCACCTCCTCTCTCTCACCTCTCTCTCCCCACCTCCTCTTTCTCTCCTCACCTCCTCTCTCTCCTCACCTCCCCTCTCTCTCCTTACCTCCTCTCTTCTTACCTCCTCCCTCTCTCATCACCTCCTCTCTTCTTACCTCCTCTCTCTCTCCCCACCTCCTCACCTCCTCTCCTCTAGGACAGTGAGATGTACACTCCTCCTTTTGCAGACTCACCTCCACACTGTCCGGTGACAGGCCACCATCAGCTGGGTGATCAGACACCTCATCCTCCTCAAACGTTGCTCGCTTGTAGCTGGACATCTGCAGGAGGAGGAGAAGGAGGAGAGGGTTAGCAGGGAGGAAAGAACAGAGGGTTAACACCAGGGAGGAGACAGGAGAGGGAGGAGGGAGGAGAGAGAAAAGGGTTAACTGGGAGGACAGGAGAGGGAGCAGGGAGGAGAAGAGAGGGAGCAGGGAGGAGAGGGTTAACTGGGAGGATAGACAAGAGATCAGGGACAAGATGAAAAAGAAAGGGATGTGAGAGGATTGATAGACAGATTCTAAATGAGTTAGAAAACCCAGAGGGCTGGGATGGGGGGGGGGTCTCCTTCAGTTTGTCACGATGTGTTAGCCCTCCCTCACGCACACTCTGAACCTTAATAGAATCCAGAACCATGTGTGTGTGTGTGAGAGTGTGTGCTGTGTGTGTGTGCTGTGTGTGTGTGCTGTGTGTGAGTGTGTGTGTGTGTGTGTGTGTTAAAGCTTTACATCCCTCTGGGAGGTATCTAATAGGATATCACAGTACAGACTGTTCTATACCCTGTCCCCGTGATGGTTCTGTCTTTCACAGAGTGAAAGACCCTCCCCTCTCCCTCCTCTCCCTCCCCTCCTCTACCTCCTCTCCCTCTTTCCCCTCCTCTGCCCTCCTCTCCCTCTCCTCTCCACTCCTTTCCTCTCATCCCCTCCTCTCCCTCCCCTCCTCTCCCTCACCTCCTCTCCCGCCCCTCCTCTCCCTCCCCTCCTCTCATCCCCTCCTCTCCTCTCCCCTCCTCTCATCCCCTCCCCTCCTTCGTCAGAGGAAGGATCTAAGACACCCACCCACCTTGAGTTCCAAAATACCATACCCCCACCCCCCCACCCCCCCACCCACATCTATAGCTTCATAAAGTTCCTTGTATCATTTACATGCTGTACTACTACACTTAGTACAGTCCTTCATTATGTACCAGTACTATTCGAAGTACTATGTACCAGATTTGTCCAGTCCCTGACATCTGTTCTGTACATGTTGTCTACACACCACAGCTGGTTCCAGCTCCAGAGCAGACCAGCAGTCTGTATGACAGCCTGGGAAACACCTCTAAACGCCTGTACAGGGTCTCCACTCTCTCCTACCCCCCCCCCTCTCCTCTAGTCTCTCCTTTTCCTCTTTGTCCCTCTCCTGTTTCCTCTCTTCTCCCCTCCCCACTCCCCTTCTCCCTCTCTCCTCTCTTCTTCCCTCCTCCCTCCCTCCCTCTCTCCCTCCCCACTCCCTTCTCCCTTCCCTCCCGACTCCACTCCTTCCCTCTCTCCTCTCTTCTCCCCACTCCCCTCCTCCCTCTCTCCCTCCCCACTCCACTCCCTCTCTCTTCTCCCCTCCCCACTCCCCTCCTCCCTCTCTCCTCTCTCCTCCCCTCCCCACTCCCCACTCCTCCCCTCTCCTCTAATCCCTTCTCTGTACATAGAGGCTCTTGTACATAATGGATGATGCTTCTAACATCTTTAGGTTCTAAATAACCTCTGAAGCTAAATGTCACGGTGCGTTTACAGGCCGTGTGTGGATCGATCCGTCCACATATAATCAACATATAAACAGAGGGAGGTCTGTGTGATCAAGTGTTTGCAGATTCACCTCCGGGCCACCCCTCTCTCCCCCTCCCCCCCTCTCCCCCTCTTCCTCCCCTCCTCCCCCCCATCTCCCACCCTCTCCCTCGCCCCATCTCCCCCCCCCCCCACGCTAGCATTCGTATGTTTAACCACCATGTGATCGATTTTTTCGATTTCCCTGAAACAAGCCTTTAGTGGTTCATGTTTATTCCAACATCTGTTTATGGTTCTCTGTGTTCCCATGACGACCTGCAAGGCAGCCTCTGGGAATCCCCTTGGAAGCATTTCAACAGTAAAGAAACGGATCTTTTTAATAAGATGCTGTCAGGCTGCAGTTCCTCTGAGAACATCCCTGTGTGTGTGTGTGTGTGTGTGTGTGTGTGTGTGTGTGTGTGTGTGTGTGTATGTATGTGTGTATGTGCGTGTGTTTGTATGACTGTGTGAGTATGAGTGTGTGTATGTGTGTGTGTATGAATGTGTGTGTGTGCCCGTGTATGAGTGTGTGTGTATAAGTGTGTGTGCGTGTGTGTCTGTGTGTGTGTGTCTGTGTGTGTGTCTGTGTGTGTGTGTGTATGAGTGTGTGTGTGTGTATGAGTGCGTGTATGAGTGAGTGTATGAGTAGGTGTATGAGTGTGTGTCTGTGTGTGTGTGTCTGTGTGTGTGTGTGTGTAAGTGTGTGTGTGTCAGTGTGTGTGTGTGTATGAGTGTGTGTGTGTGTATGAGTGTGTGTGTGTGTGTATGACTGTGTGTGTGTGTGTGTGTGTGTATGACTGTGTGTGTATGAGTGTGTGTGTGTGTGTATGTGTGTATGAGTGTGTGTGTGTATGCGTGTATGAGTGTGTGTGTATGAGTGTGTGTGTATAAGTGTGTGTGTGTGTGTGTGTATGACTGTGTGTGTATGAGTGTGTGTGTGTCTGTGTGTGTGTGTGAGTGTGTATGAGTGTGTGTGAGTGTGTATGAGTGTGTGTGTGTGTGTATGAGTGTGTGTGTGTGTATGACTGTGTGTGTGTGTGTCTGTGTGTGTGTGAGTGTGTGTGTCTGTGTGTGTGAGTGTGTGTCTGTGTGAGTGTGTGTGTGTCTGTGTGTGTGTGTGTGTGTGTGTGTGTGTCTGTGTGAGTGTGTGTGTGTGTGTGTGTATGTCTGCTCCTGGCTGTGTCCCTCCAGGTTAGTTTCGTTCTGAGCAGGAAGCTGATGAACAAACAGAACAGGTACACAGGTACAGGTACATGCTGGATACACGGTCTCCATGGTGACGAGGGTGAGCTTCAACCCCCATGGTGAGAGATGTGCTCTCTCTCTCTCTCTCTCTATCTATCTCTCTCTATCTCTCTATCCCTCTCTCTCTCTCTCTATCCCCCTCTCTCTCTCTATCACATTCTCTCTCTATCCCTCTCTCCCTCTATCTCTCTCTCTCTATTCCTCTTTCTCTATCCCTCTCTATCTATCCATCTCTCTCTATATATATATCCATCTCTCTCTGTAGTGTGAGTAAGTGTATATGAGTGAGTGTGTGTGTGAATTTGTATTGATGTGAGTGAGTGTGAGTGTGTATTGAGCTTGTATTAGTGTGTGTATTAGTGTGAATGAGTGTGTATTAGTGTGAGTGTGTATCAGTGTGAGCGTGTATCAGTGTGAGTGTGTATTAGTGTGTATTAGTGTGTATCAGTGTGAGTGTGTGTTATCTGTAACACTGGCAGGATTGACCTCTCCTGAACAGCCTAACAGCACTAACACATCGACTCTATTTGCCCATTCCATGAACCCCCCTTCTCCCATGTCTGTCAGACTGATCACAGGATCACTACCTGTTTTAACCACTATTACTACCACTTCCTGTTTTAACCAGTACTACTACTTCCTGTGTTAACCACTACTACCACTTCCTGTTTTAAACACTATTACTACCACTTCCTGTTTTAACCACTACTACTACCACTTCCTGTGTTAACCACAACTACCACTTCCTAATTTAACCACTACTACCACTTCCTGTGTTAACCTACTATTTAAACTCCTCACAGAACCACACACAAATACACACCTACGCAAAGACCACACACACACACGTGTCTCTGTTCTCCACACACACACACACACACACCTTGTCTCTCTCTGTCCACACACACACACCTTGTCTCTGTCCTCCACACACACACACACACACACACACACACACACCTTGTCTCTCTCTGTCCACACACACACACCTTGTCTCTGTTCTCCACACACACACACACGTGTCTCTGTTCTCCACACACACACACACACACACACACCTTGTCTCTCTCTGTCCACACACACAACAAAACACACACACACACTTCCTCCACACACACACACACCACACACACACACGCACACACTTGCTCTCCGCACACACACACACCTGTCTCTGTCTCTCACCCACACACGTGTCTCTGTTCTCCACACACACACACACATTACACCACACACACACACACACACACACACCCTCTCTGATCTCTGACCAGCATGAAGTCATTTCCACACAGAGGATTGTCTAATAGGAAAGGGTTTGGTACCAGAGAGGAGGATGTGCAGTTGGAAAAGACAGGCGAGTGACATACATTACAAGCACTGGCGTGTGAACCGTGTGTGTGTGGTGTGTGTGTGTATCAGTGCGTGTGTATCAGTGTGTATATCAGCATGTGGATGTGTGTATCAGTGCGTGTGTGAACCAAGGTGTATCTGTGCTGGTTTGAACAAGAGTGTATCTTGTGTGTGTGTGAACACGAGTTGTGTGCTGGTGAACACGTGGTGTGTGTCAGTGGCGCGTGTGTGTGTGTGAACACGTGTGTGTGTGTGGTGTGTGTGAACTGTTGTATCTGTGTGTGTGTATGTGTGTGTGTGTATGTGTTGTATATGCGTGTAAGTGTGTGTATGAGTTTGTGTGTGTTTGTATGGCGTGTGTGTGTCGGCTGTGTATGTGTATGTCTGTGGTGTGTCTGTCTGCGTGTGTCTGTCTGTTGTGTGTGTATGCATGTGTGTGTATGTGTGTTAGTGTGTGAGTTGTGTGATGCTGTGTGTGCCTGTGTGTGATGTAGTGTGTGTGTGAGTGTGTAGTGTGTGAGAGTGGTGTATGGTGTGTTCTATGTATGTATCGTGTGTGTGTGTCTGTTGTCTGTGTGTGTCCTGCGTCCTGTGTGTGTGTGTGTTGGTGTCTGTCTGTGTCTGTGTCCATGGTGTTGCGTGTGTGTGTTGTGTCGTGTGTGTGTGT
>BROE01000005.1:1510223-1552479 GCA_036571765.1 Plecoglossus altivelis | reverse complement strand
GAGAGGCTAGAGAGGCTGGGGAGAGGCTGGGGAGAGGCTGGGGAGAGGCTGGGGAGAGGCTGGATGAGAAGCACTCTCATGGGACTGACCTTTTTAATGAGCTCTCTGATAGATCCATAAAACACACTCACACACACTCACACACACTCACACACTCTCACACACACACACACTCACACACACTCACACACATACAAATAGTCACACACAAACACACTCACACCCAAACACACACACACACACACACTCACACACACACACACTAACTCACTCACTCACTTACCCACTCCCACCCAAACACACACGCACGCTCACACATAAACACACACACTGATAGCTTCCTCTTCCAGCCTGTCCAGTAACTGCAGTCTGAACAGGAAAACAACACAAACGCAGAACAAATAACACTTCCTTGATTAAGGCCAGCAGTCAAACCAGGAGGAACCACTGGTGTTGACCAGAGGGTCCCACTGCAAAGGACATTATCAGTATAACTACGTTATGAATATAAGTACATTATGAACATGAGTACATTATGAATATAAGTACATTATGAACATGAGTACATTATGAATATAAGTACATTATCGATATGGATGGATTGGGCTTCTGAGATACACAAGTGAGATAGTCAAGGCGTTTCGGACGGATTTAATTTGATTCAAGTCAATTCATCTGATGATCCGATCTGGATCCTAATGGAGCCTGTTTGTGACGTTTGTGTGTGTGTGCGAGTGTGTGTGTGTGTGTGCGAGTGTGTGTGTGCGAGTGTGTGTGTGTGTCCGAGTGTGTGTGTGTGTGTGTGTGTGTGGAGGGCACAACACTCAAAACCTCTGCTGAGCGGAAAACAGGGTCCAGCAATCTCCTTTTCCTCCTACCTCCCTCCCTGACCTCCCTCTCCTCTTCTCCTCCTCTCCTCTACCCTCCTCCTCTCCCCTCCCCTCTCCGCTCCTCCCCTCCTCCTCTCCTCTCCTCCCCTTCTCCCCTCCCCTCCTCCTCCTCTCCTCTCTCTCTCCTTCCTTCCTCCACAGAGGCAAAACTCCTCTTGCTTCGTTATCGCTGTCACACACACACGCACACGCAAAAGTTGTGTTGCCACTAGCAACTGGGTTCCACCCTGGGCTGTACGTCTCAGCTGTCAACAGCTGCTTTTAGAAGCAACAGGCTTTACCGCTGCAGTGAAGACGGCCAGGCTGGGGAACAGAGGGAGGCCGAGGGGGAGACAGAGAGACGCTAAGAGAGAGAGAGGGAGAGAGAGAGAGAGACACTGAGAGAGAGAGGGAGAGAGAGGGAGAGAGAGACACTGAGAGAGAGAGGGAGAGAGAGACACTGAGAGAGAGAGGGAGAGAGGGGCAGAGAGACGCTAAGAGAGAGAGAGGGAGAGAGAGAGAGACACTGAGAGAGAGAGGGAGAGAGACACTGAGAGAGAGATGGAGGGGAAGGGGGAGAGATACACTGAGAGAGAGAGAGAGAGACACTGAGAGAGAGAGGGAGAGAGACACTGAGAGGGAGGGGAAGGGGGAGAGAGACACTGAGAGAGAGACACTGAGAGAGAGAGGGAGAGGGAGATCGAGGGACAGAGAGACACTGAGAGAGAGAGGAAGAGAGACACTGAGAGAGAGAGGAAGAGAGGGGCAGAAAGACACTGAGAGAGAGATAGAGAGAGAGAGAGAGAGAGAGAGAGGGAGAGAGGGAGATCGAGGGACAGAGAGACACTGAGAGAGAGAGGGAGAGGGAGAGAGGGAGATCGAGGGAGAGAGAGACACTGAGAGAGAGAGGGAGAGGGAGAGAGGGAGATCGAGGGAGAGAGAGACACTGAGAGAGAGAGGGAGAGAGACACTGAGAGAGAGAGGAAGAGAGGGGCAGAAAGACACTGAGAGAGAGAGAGAGAGAGAGGGAGAGCGAGGGGGATATAGAGAGAAGGATGAGAGACAGAGAGGGTTAGGGTAAGAGGCGTAACTGTCTTACCTTATATAAAGTAGATCACACTTGTCCAGACACAGAACTTGACATGTTAACTTGACCTATCTCAATATTTCTCCTGTCTCTCTCCTCCTCTTATATCTCTCCCTCCTTCCTGTCTCTTTCTCTGCCTCTCTCCTATCTCTCTTCCTCCTTCCTGTCTCTCTCTCTTCCTCTCTCCTACTCCAGTATCACTCCGGTCCCCCCCTCTCTCTAAGAAGAACTGTAAACAAAGAACACAAATCCGTGAAGAAGTAGGGGAGGGAGGGAGGCACAGGGGGAGGGAGGCACAGGGGGAGGGAGGGAGGCACAGGGGGAGATAGGGAGGCACAGGGGGAGGGAGGAAGGCTCAGGGGGAGGGAGGGAGGCACAGGGGGAGGGAGGAAGGCACAGGGGGAGGGAGGGGCTCATCTCTATTCTCAGTCATGTCAACATAGCCTCTGCCTCATCCATAACACTAGATTTCTCATTACTGTAAGTACTTGTTAAAGATACAAACCATTTGAGATTTTTTAAAGAACTTTTTGAAACTTTTCTTTCCAGACTTTATTTTTCACGCACGCAGTGAAAGGATAATAGAGAGAGGAGGATCAGTCCTAAGAAACGACTCAACTTTTGTGATAGAAGATGGATCAGTGAGAGGGGGCGGAGAGGGATGAGAGTGAAGAGGGAGAGAGGGGCAGAGGATAGATGGAGAGAGAGGGGGAGAAGAGGGAGAGAGAGGGGGTGAGAAGAAGATAGAGAGGAGAGAGAGGTGGGAGAGAAACAGAAACCAGAGGAGAGTGAGAAGAAAGAGGGTGGTAGAGAGAGAGAGAGAGGGGGAAGAGGGGGGGAGGAAAGAGAGACAGACAAGAGAAGGGCGGGAGAGGAAGAGAGAGAGGAAAAGGGTGGGAGAGAGGAGAGCAGGGGGGAGAGGACAGAAGAGAGAGAAGAGAAGAAGAAGAGAAAAAAAGAGAGAGAGGGGGGAAGGGAGAGAGAGAGAAGAGGTGAGATGGTGGAGGGGGGGACGGGAGAAGTAGAGAGAGAGGGAGGGATAGGGACAGAGAGAGATAGAAAGACAGAAAGAAACAGAGAGAGAGAGACAGGGGGAGAGAGAGAGAGAGGGACAGGCGAGTTAGCTAAAGTGGGGGTGGGGAAGAAAAAGGACTGTGAAACAGCTGTATGAGGTCAGACAAGCAGGCTGGGTTAAACCAATGGATTCTAGCCTGCAGGAGAACCCAGGCCCTTCTAGCATGCTGGACAAGAACCCAGGCGTTCTAGCTTGCTGAAGAAGAACCCAGGTGTTCTCGCATGCTGGAGGAGAACCCAGGTGTTCTAGCATCCTGGAGAACCCAGGTGTTCTAGCATGCTGGAGAACCCTGGCATTCTAGCATGCTGGAGAAGAACCCAGGTGTTCTAGCATGGTGTAGGAGAACCCAGGTGTTCTAGCATGCTGGAGAACCCAGTTGTTCTAGCATGCTGAAGAAGAACCCAGGTGTTCTAGCATCCTGGAGAACCCAGGTGTTCTAACATGCTGTAGAACCCAGGTGTTCTAGCATCCTGGAGAACCCAGGTGTTCTAGCATGCTGAAGAAGAAACCATGTGTTCTAGCATGCTGGAGAACCCAGGTGTTCTAGCATGCTGAAGAAGAAACCATGTGTTCTAGCATGCTGGAGAACCCAGGTGTTCTAATATGCTGTAGAACCCAGGTGTTCTAGCATCCTGGAGAACCCAGGTGTTCTAGCATGCTGAAGAAGAACCCAGGTGTTCTAGCATGCTGGAGAACCCAGGTGTTCTAGCATGCTGGAGGAGAACCCAGGTGTTCTAGCATGCTGGAGGAGAACCCAGGTGTTCTAGCATGCTGTAGAACCCAGGTGTTCTAGCATGCTGTAGAACCCAGGTGTTCTCGCATGCTGAATGAGAACAGGGGAAGGGCAGGAGCCAGACATGAATGGGCTCTCCGATGTGGCCCATAGAGGGGAGGAGAGAATGAGGGGGAGAGAAGAAGAGGGGAGGAGGAGAGGGGAGTGGGGGAGATCGGGGGAGAAAGAGAGGTTGGCTTTTCTTTGGCAAGGCAGCCTTTGTCTACATTATCCTGAAAAAAGGGAACTTAGCGTTCCAAAAGAAAAGATGGAACAAGAAACTGCAACGATGGAGAAAGAGAGAGAGAGTTAGAGAGAAGGGGGGAGAGAGAGGGTGGAGAGAGAGGGAGAGAGAGGGAGACAGAGAGAGGGAGTGAGAGAGTTGGAGAGAAGGGGAAGAGACAGAGAGGGGGTGGAGAGAGAGGGAGAGAGAGGGAGACAGAGAGAGGGAGTGAGTGAGAGAGTTAGAGAGGGAGGAGGAGAGACAGAGAGAGGGTGGGGAGAGAGGGAGAGAGAAGGAGAGAGAGAGTGGGGAGAGGGAGAGAGAAGGAGAGAGAGAGTGGGGAGAGGGAGAGAGAAGGAGAGAGAGAGGGACGAGAGAGGGAGAGAGAGGGTGGAGAGAGGGAGAGAGGGACGAGAGAGGGAGAGAGAGGGTGGAGAGAGAGGGACGAGAGAGGGAGAGAGAGGGTGGAGAGAGAGGGAGAGAGAGGGTGGAGAGAGAGGGGCGAGAGACACCTAACAGATGTACCAGCTTCAGTCCAAGGCCACTTCATCAGCCATTCGCTCCTTTGCTGACAGCAAGCGTGCAGGGCCGCCCGTTCACCCATAGGGGGCGCTCTCCTGCTCTCTCCATAGGCAGGACAGAGGCCAGTACTGTTGTTGTCTGGGATACTTAACAAAAGGGGCATTCTCTTTCCTGCCTCTCACAACAAAATATGGCCTAATTCATTTAGCCACTTGGGCGTACGTCAGCCAAGCTCTCTAACCGGACTGGGAATGAGCATGCGCCACTAACAACTGTCTGCTTATGTAAATCTTACATAAGCAGCACTAGACTGGTGCTGCCTCCTAAACACTCAGATCATCTTGTTTTAATGGAGGATCTGTAAAAAAGGCAACGGATAACATCCATATGGATCTGCCTCTCTCTCTACCTCGGCATGCATGCGTCTCTCTCTCTCTCTCTCTCACACACACGCACGCACGCGCGCGCACACACACACACACACACACACAGGAACCCAGCATGTGCACAGTGACAAATAAAAAGCTTTTCTCAGTATCTGTCCTCACTCTAAACAGACATCTGTTTATGTGTGTGAAACCTCAAAACACACACAGTGTCTCTGAGGACCTTTCTCTCCTGCCTCTCTACCCACCCTGTCTCTCTACCCACCCTGTCTCTCTACTCACCCTGTCTCTCTACCCACCCTGTCTCTCTACTCACCCTGTCTCTCTACCCACCCTGTCTCTCTACTCACCCTGCCTCACCCTGCCTCTCTACTCACCCTGCCTCCCTACTCACCCTGCCTCATCCTACCTCACCCTGCCTCTCTACTCACCCTGCCTCACTCTGCCTCTCTACTCACCCTGCCTCACTCTGCCTCTCTACTCACCCTGCCTCACCCTGCCTCTCTACTCACCCTGCCTCTCTACTCACCCTGCCTTGTGCGTCATCAATGAAAGAGAACAGTAGAACGAAGGAGAGGGAGAAGGGGAGAGAGACAAAGAAAGAGACAGAGAGGGAGATGGTGGGAGGGAGAGAGTCTGAAAGAGAGACAGAGAGATAAAGACGGAGAGCAGGAGAGAGAGAGCAAGAGAAAGAGGAAGCGAGAGAGGAAACGAGAGAGCAAGAGAGACACACAGAGAGATAAAGACAGAGCAAGAGAGAGACACAGATATAAACACAGAGAAAGAGAGAGAGCAAGAGAGAGAGAGAGAGAGAGAGCAAGAGAGAGAGAGAGCAAGAGAGAGAGAGCAAGAGAGAGAGAGCAAGAGAGAGAGAGAGAGCAAGACAGAGAGCAAGAAAGAGAGAGCAAAAGAGAGAGAGAGAGCAACAGAGAACAGGAGAGAGAGAGAGAGAGAGAGAGCAAGAGAGAGAACAGGAGAGAGAGAGAGAGAGCAAGAAAGAGCAAGAGAGAGAGAGAGAGCACGAGAGAGAGAGCAAGAGAGAGAACAGGAGAGAGAGAGAGAGCGAGAGAGAGAACAGGAGAGAGAGAGAGAGAGCAAGAAAGAGCAAGAGAGAGAGAGAGCAAGAGAGAGAGAGAGCAAGAGAGAGAACAGGAGAGAGAGAGAGAGCAAGAGAGAGAACAGGAGAGAGGAGTCTTCCCCAGGGAGTCATATTGACGTCACTTAACTGGTCATCAAGGTTCCTCCTCTCTGCAAACCACAGACAGAGCAAGAAGACAACACTGGAGGAAGGAGAGCAGAAAGGAAGTCAGAGAGAGAGGGAGAGGGAGAGAGAGAGAGAGAGGGGGGGAGAGAGAGAGGGAGAGAGAGAGGGAGAGAGGGAGAGAGGAGAGAGAGAGAAGAGAGGAGAGAGGAGAGGGAGAGGGAGAGAGGGAGAGAGAGAGAGGAAGGAGAGAGGGAAGAGGAGAGGAGAGAGAGAGGAGAGAGAGGAGAGGAGATTTAGAGAGAGAGGGAGAGAGGGGAGAAGAGGAGAGGCGAGAGAGAAGGGAGGGATATATATAGGAGAGAGGAGACGAGGGGGGGGCAGATAGAGGGAGTGAGCAGGGGGGCAGAGGAGGGGAGAGACAGAGAGAAGGAAAGAGCAGAGTGAGGGAGAGAGAGGAGTTGAGACGAGCAAAAGGATGGAGAGAAGGTGAGACATAGATACGGGGAATGAAAGTAGAGGGGGGGATTTGGGCTGCAAAACACTGTGATTATATTGGGATGACTGATTCAGTCATCCTACCGTTGAAAACAACTTTGGCCTCCGAAAGTACAAATTGTTGCTTTATCATGGCCCAATAGACGTAGTGTTTGAACTGAAATGTGAGAGAGAGAGAACAAGCAGGAACAGTGACGGACAAGACAAGCTCAGACCCAGGGGACAGGAGGAGAAATGAAGGGGAGGTGAAATGTGTGGGAGGATGTAAATCAAAACCATATGAGGAGGAGAGTGTCTATCCGTCTCTCCGATCGTCTTCCTAACTACCAGACAACCAATCACCTGAGAGTTAGAAAGGAAGCCAGCCACTTGTCAGAAACAGAACAGCATCGAGTGGAAAAAGATTCTGCCCTCGTACAGGAAGCAAGATGAGGTCTTACTCCTACCCTCCTCCTGCCCTACTACCCTCCTCCTGCCCTCCTACCCTCCTCCTGCCCTCCTACCCTCCAGCCGCCCAGCCCTCCTGCCCCTCTGACCTCCTCCTACCCTCCAGCCCTCCTCCTACCCTCCTACCCTCCTCCTACCCTCCTACCCTCCAGCCGCCCAGCCCTCCTACCCCTCTGCCCTCCTCCTGCCATCCTACCCTCCAACCGCCCAGCCCTCCTGCCCCTCTGACCTCCTCCCTGCCCTCCTGCCCTCTCCTTACCGCTTCCTCCTGCCCTCCTACCCCCAGCACCGCCCACCCTTCACTCCTGTCGCATCTCACTGCCCTCTCCGTACCCTCCAACGCCCAGCCCTCTCTGCCCCTACTGACCTTCTCTCCTGCCTCTGCCCTCCTGATCTATACCCTCCTCCTGCTCCCCTACCCTCCCAGCCCGCCCAGCCCACTCTTACCCCTCGCCCTCCTCTCGCCCTCAACCTCTCCTTGCCCTACCTCAGCTGCCTCTGCCCTCCAGCCTCTTCATGCCCCTCTCCTTCCTCTCCCTTTCCCTCTGCACCCTCCTCCTACTTCCGTCTCCTCCTCTCCCCCGAGACACTCTCTAACCCTCACAGGCTCTACTCTGCCCCTCCTCCACGCTCTCTCTACCCCTCCTAGTTCCTCTTCTACCCCTAGCCTCCTCGTTACCCTTCCATGCCCTCTTTCGCCCTCTGCGTATCGCCTCCCCTGACCCCATCTGCCCCTCCTCCTCAGGCACCGGTCCTCCAACTCCTGCATAGCACGAGTATTCTTGTGAACAGGGACTTGAATCATAGCTGTGTGCCAGAGGCAGGGAGGCACGACGGAGGCAGGGAGCAGAGGTAGCAGCGGAGGCAGAGGACGGGAGGGAGAGCAGAGGAGGAGAAGGGAGGAGAGTGGGTGGAGGTGGAGGTAGAGGAGGTAGAGGAGGCAGAGGAGGCAGGGAGGCAGAGGAGGCAGAGGAGGCAGAGGAGGCAGGGAGGCGAGAGGGGCAGGGAGGCAGGAGGAGCAGGGAGGCAGGGAGGCAGCAGAGACAGGGTCTGTACTGCAACAGGAAGTTAACCCCGCCCCGAGGCAGGATACACTGCCGGTACCAAGGTCAGAGGTCAGCTGACCCCCCCCCCCCCCCCCCCCCCCCCCCCCTCCCAGTATCAAGACAGAATGAGATGATTCCAGAGTGGTTTCTCTCTTGCTGGCGACCAGAGAACTCACCATCCTGCTGGCGTGCGTCTTACAGTCTCTCTTATTAATGATGATGATGACCATTAGCCATTAGCCAGATATGCAGCAATGCCTCAGGGGTGACATAGGACTAATACACATTAGCATACTGACAGCCAGCTGCTACAGCAGCAAGACTGGTCCTTTTAAGGGCTGCCTTGCATACAGCTGACTAGCAAGACTTTAACATGACTATCTCTGCTACAAGCAATCTATGTTTCATTTAATCCATGCCTATGAGGAAATGGCAACGTTTCTCAACAAGAGGTCGAGCCTGTTCGACAAGAGTCTAACAAACACAACAGCTGGCATTTATTACGTGACGTAGGCTATCTCTGTACAGCTGGTGTAATGTCAAATTGTTCGACTTTGTCAGATTTTCCTACCGTAGCGTAAAAACTATAGGACTAACCGTACACATAGCCATTCGCGTGCTCATGCGCAGTAAAAACTGGCAACTGACAATTCATTAGGACAAAACGTTGGAACATCGGCGGTATGGTTGTCAAGGAAACCGTGCTCTACAGTGCGTGGCCTTCCGCTGGTCGACAAGGACCACCGTCACTTGAAACGTTCCAGATTTGCTCGCTTTGACACACCCAGTTGCTCAACAATAGAGACAAGACCTGTAAGAGGACCCTTGCTCGAGACATAAGTACCCTACGTTACATCATATGACTTCACATGGCTATAGAAATACACAAACCGGAAACGGCGCGAGCACATCGACTACATCAAACAAGGGTCTAAATTCTGCAGCAACAGGACATCGGGTACATCTGATCAACTATTCTGTGAAGTGTATAATGATGCCTAATGCTTAAAACTCTTTTTTTTTTCAAACTGGAAATCGATGTGATACATTTTAGATTCAAACTGCCTAAATGTCAAATCGTAAATGTGTTGGTTATAGTCATGAACTGATTGTCATCATTTGAGAAGAGCTCAATGATGGAGCTTCAAACCGAACAACATAGATGTTCACAACCTGTGCATGCTGTGAGATCAGACGAAATTAAACGCGAGTAATAAAATAATTCTGCTAAATGAACACCAGTCAGAGGCTGAACACTGCTAAAAGAAAAGGAAAATAAAAACAAATGTGACACGATGTTCTGCGTTTTTTTCTACGGATTGCAAATATGAGTCGATTTAAAATCAGGGAATTAGTATTCACTATTTCTTCAGATACGTACGTTGTTCCGCAGATCTTGCAGAGCTACGCTCATCGTGCAGACACGAGCAACATCGACGGCTGGGCGAGCGCGTGAAACGACACTCTACCTCTGTTGACGATTCCAATGGCTGGTCCGCGAGGCCATCCCTCAGATTCTACGAAAAACACACCGAAACGTAAAACACGGAACCTCCTCGCACATGTCAATGTCGCTGTCTGAACAGAGGTCTCAGCGGAGCACACGCGTGACACGGTATTACCTGGTTACTGAGCTGAAATGGATTTGAGAGCAGAATATGTCCATCGTTCGTCGGGAGAGGGAAAAAAATCCGATTTGTCTGCTGCAACCCAGAGATGGACAAGGGAGATAGCAATCACACTGCAAACTATACCCCGCCCTCTCTCATCTCACCACACACACACACACAAACGATCTCTTTTCCCTGCTTGTGTTGAGTAAAACTATAAATGTTGAACGGCTGTGATTTATGTGCAAAGCGGCGAAGAGCAGAAAAGGTCTTAGCATTTGCGTTTAAATGCAACTAGAATAAACATGGCAGGACTTAATCTTTAGTTTTTTTGTTTTTTCTGAAGGAGAGTAAAGTAGTAATTGCTCGTTTTTGTGACCGTAAGTGTACTAAGGTGTTTGATTTTAATCATGTTATCCGTTAGTCTCTTTTTATTCAGCGTTTGAGCGCGTGCGTGGGCGCGTGTATACGGGTGACTGTGAGGCTGTCGCCGTTCGAGGCACTGTGCACTTAAACCCCGCATCAATCAAATTCAGCAAATGGCTGTCCAGTAATTGAAGAGTGCTGTTCTGGCCGACAACCAATATAAGCATGTATTGTCTGGGTGGGGGCAGTTTGACTCCAACGGAGGGAAATAGCTTTTTTTTTTTTAAAGGGCATTAACTTTCAGGGAAAGAAAGTCGCTGTAATTACTGAAGACTTGTGTTATTAGTTAGTAAAAGTGTTTGAGTGCGAACGAGAAACATACACGTAAGTGTAGGCCTACACGCCTATTAGCCTATTATGTCGGCTATTCATACACAAAGACCTGAACACCGATGCGTCCCCGGAGTTCTTCACAACACAGCTAAAGTCCCAAGGCTGGGTGTTCAAGGTTGGGCTTGTTTTCTCATTGATAATAATAAAAAAGAAAGAAAGAAAGAAAGAAAGAAAGAAACGGCCTTGTTTTCGCCCAAAGCTGCTCTATCTCTGGGTGGGAGGGAGGAGGAGTGAGACAGAGAGAGGGGAGGGGGGGGAGACAGAACAGATAAGGGACAGGCAAGACAGACAGACAAGACAGACAGTAAGAGAGAGAGAGGAGAGACAGACAGACAGAACAAGACAGACAGAGCAGGGAGAGAGGAGAGACAGAGAGAGATTGTGTGTGTGACTGTGTGTAGACAGACAGACAGACAGACAGACAGACAGAGAGAGAGGGAGAGACAGACAGACAGACAGACAGACGGATGGGTGAATAACTTTACCGGTTTATGGTAGCAAAATCATCCAGCTCACAGTCCGAGTTTGTCTTGTTGTCTGGTTACAATATATTTATTTTCAAATGTGATCATGTTCACTTGTGTACTTAGTAGGCCTACGCGCAAACACTAGCTATTATTATAAAATGATACGTGTAGTCTAGCACAGGCCTACAAAAACTATGAATATGCAATTGCTTAAATGTTGAGCTAGCCAGGCTAAAGTAATGCGTCTGTTTGTGATATCTTATGGTTCATATTGCTCAAGGCCTGATGAGCAGATTTCGGGCTTGCTCAAGGTTCACAGAATCCCCTTCAAAGATTATTCACTTAAAAATTGACAACGCAGCCTTAGTTAACTGATAACCTCTTTCAAATAGTGTCCTTGATAAGACCAGATAAGGGCATCTCTTAACAGGTCTGTTTGCAAAAATGCGCACTATCCAAACCGTGTTTTCCTCTTAGAGTAACGGATTAAAACTCTTCTAAGCGTCTTGACTTGCAGACCTGCAGATTATATTTGCTGTCGCTGCCATTTATATTTTTAACATCTTACATGGTCTGTGGATCATGTTTTCTTGCTTTCGATGAACATAACACCGCTACATCGAACCTTTTAAACGCTTCTTACTCTAGCTAGGCATCACCCAGTCTGCCGATGTCGTTACGTCTGAGTTATGTTACGTTAGCCTTCCAGACCTCGTAGCGTTACCATGGAGATGCGATAAGGCGTTGTCATAGTATTACTATAGCAACCGTATCCAGGTGTCAAGGGCGTTTTCAGAGCGCGCCCGCGATTCTAGCATCTCGTGAGACGTTTTCATCCCTGCTTCGCTGTTATAAAATAGGCTGCTTGTACTCATGGTGATGAAGAGTTTGTGTCCGAAATGATGGTGAGGAGAGCAGAATAGATGATGCACAGGAATCAGATGACACATCAGTCCGTGTTTACCAGCTTGTTTTGTGTTATTATTCTGACGTTATGTGCTCTCTTCTCCCTTACTTCATTTCCTTCTGAAGATGACGTAACATTCAGCGAGACACAGAAACACCACTAATATTCTCATCATGCTCACGTGCCTGATCTAATTGAGAAGCTTTCTGCCAACTGAAAAGTCTCGAGGGTGATAACGTCTTACCTGGGCGCTTGCCAGTGTGTTGTTGTTGTTGGGGTTTTTTAACCTTCAAATTGCAGTCCTGTCAATTATTCAGCCTCCACCGCCTTGGCGTGTTCTATTATTAAACAGCACCAGACTAGGGCGCAACTTCTGCTGTGGACTTCATACTCATATAGTGGCGTTTTTTGTGTGTGTTTTGATGAATCATGTTGAAGTTTGGCTGCGTGACAGAGTTTTCTAAGATGCCCATTAGTTTCCTATGGCCTGTGTCCATACCAGCATCTCGATTTATGCAAATAACAGATGGGACAATCATACATTTATGCAGTGGACTTTCGCTGTTTTATAACTCGCGGACTCCGAAGAGGCGGGACCACATCCGAGGTAGTAGGATTGGATGTCGGTGAGTCAGCTGACTATTTTGACCCCTGTAGAGGTGAAGGACAACTCTCTTCTCTCCGTTTCAATCCACAGAAAAGAGTTGGAGCTGTCGTTGGCCACTACTCTAAAACCAGCTTGATCTCTTCGTGTTGAAATAGACACACCCAGAGTACAGAAGGTGTCGCAGTGGGAGAGCTAGTGGTAAACGAGCGGATGATAAATCATAGATTTGGTTGAAATCCTTCTCTTCAGCGATGACGTAATGACGCGGGGAAAGTTGGACGTGCGGCGCCACCTGCTGGTGAAGTTAAGGAACTGCGCTTAATATCCCTCGAGAAGCCTGTTGTCCCACCAGACTTGCCCTCTTTCCTCGGAACTGAAATTATATCGATCTATATATATTATACAGTATGCCAACAATAAAGTAAGATTCAATCTTAAAAACGGCTTATCTTTGTTCTGCGCATGTGTAACATTTAGAAAGTAAAACGAAAACATAAACCATTGAAGGACAGTTCATTACTATCAGGTTAACTCCAGAGTTAGAACTGATTGCCGTTACTGGTTAATTATTATCAGGTTCACTCACGAATTAGAACCGATTTCCGGTTTTAGCACGCAGCGTTCCATAATCGCGCCGACACAGACGTTGTAAACAGATTCGGAAGATTAAACCAAACCAGTTCAACCAGGAAAATCAGTCAAGTTGTGTGTATGATCTTACAGTATCGTTTTGTCTGGTGTTTGTATTATGTACGTACTTCAAAGAAAATACAAATGGAACAAGTTTCAATAGGTAGACACACTTTATTCCTAAAACTGAGGTTGCAACAGTTGTGTCGGCACACATTTATATATACACATATATACACACTCACGCGCACACACACACTCACATTCTCTCTAAATCTGTCATATAAAATATATAATCTGACATTGTACCTTCAGCTTGTCTGCCTCAGAGAGACAGCGCGAGCCTCGATGGCGCCTGCATGGCGTTCAGTTCGCGCACCGCTACACCCTCCCTACACTACTTCATTTGTACATCGTGGCATTAGAAAGGTTTTAACCCTTTGTGGGGTGGGGGGGGGGAGGGGGTGAAAGTATACTCTAAAAGCGATCTACAGCAAAATTCACTTGAGCAGGTTTTGTCGATTTTTCGTAATTGTGTAAATGTGAAAATGACTGACGTTTGAAAAGGAAAAAAACAACAACCTCAAATTCATTTACAGTGAGATGGCTATACACACAGCCTCTAAGATTTGATATATAAAAGATATTAAGAAATAAAAATTACACAATTAAAAACGTACAATAAATAATATATATATGCAGGCATTTCATTAGGATAAAATGTCATAGATTGAAATCTAAGGTTGTTAAAAAGATTTAATTTATTGTCCTTTATGAAAAGTCCCTTGATCATCCAAAAGGTTCAAATAGGCTCGTGGCTTTGGGTTGATTGACAGACAGACAGGCTCCTCCTCTTCCAGTGATAACCTGTGGGAGGGGCCTGTCCCCTGGCCCCTCCCCCTCCCCTTCCAAGGAATGTATAAATCAGGAAGTGTCCGACACCTCCCGACTCCCAGAGTAGCTGTAGTCCCTGATAAAGGTATGACATCTCTAAGGCTTCCTTCTCTGCCCCTGTCCTCCTCCTCCTCCTCCTCCCTCCCCTCCGTCCCTCCCTCCCCCTACTCCTCCTCCTCTCCTGGCGGTTCCTCGGTGCTGTGTTGACAGGTTTAGAGCATGTGCATGATGAAGTTGTATAGCTGGTTGAGCACCACAAAGTGTACAGGCAGACATGAGCGGCGGTCCTGGGTGGCAGGGTTGCATGTCAGCCAGGAGAGGGCGTTGTACTGCTCCAGGACAAACCTGCCAAGTGGGGGAGGGACAAGGAAAAACATGATGATGATGATGATGTTTAGGAGGACGCTTTGATCTAACAGGTAGGATGGTGGGAGGAGGAGAGGAGGAATGAGAGAGGAGGGAGGAGAGAGAGGAGGGAGGAGGGAGAGGAAGGAGAGAGAGGAGGGAGGAGAGGAGGGTAGAGGGAAGAGAGAGGAGAGGGAGGAGGTGAGAGGAGAGGTGAGGGAGGAGGAGGAGAGGGTTACCTGAGGACATCGGAGGTGTGGTTGGAGTCCAGGGGGTGGGAGTGTTTGCTGTGGAGCAGGTCGTCTGACGATGACACGTGCAGGTGCAGCGACGCCTGCGTACAAACCCACCAATCAGAATGTCTACTGCACACAAACCCACCAATCAGAGCATCTACTGCACACAAACCCACCAATCAGAGCATCTACTGCACACAAACCCACCAATCAGAATGTCTCCTGTAGTAGCCATTACCCCCTGCTACAAGTGGCCTCACTCGTTTATTACAGGTTTAGATGGAAATTCTAACCCGCTTGTTACAAACAGCTAATAAATAAAAGTTTGTGTGTGAGAGAGGGAGAGTGTGTGTGCGTATACCTTGGGGAAGAGAGGACACTGGTCCTGAGTGTGTGTGAATGTGTGTGTGTGTGTGTGTGTGTGTGTGCGCGCGCGCGCGCGTGTGTGAGTGAGTGTCTGTGCGTGTGTACCTTGAGGAAGAGAGGACATTGGTTCTGAGAGTGTGTGTGTGTGTGTGTGAGTGTGTGTGTACCTTGAGGAAGAGATGACACTGGTTCTGAGTGTGTGTGAGTGTGTGTGTGTGTGTGTGTGACAGAGGAAGTGCGTGTGTGTGCGTGTGTGCGCGTACCTTGAGGAAGAGAGGACACTGGTTCTGAGCCTGGGGGCAGGAAGACCAGAACCAGTCTGGCAGAGCTCCAGCACTGGCGGTAGAGATGAAGTATCCAAGAGCCATGGGCTGCTGCAGGATGTTCAGAACCTCCTCATGAGACTCCATCCTGTCTGCACTCTGGCCCTGGGGAGGAGAGCGGTACTGCTGACCCAGACCAGACTAGTGCACTCCAAGACCAGCCCAGCCTAGACTATCCCACCATAGACCACACCAGACCAGCCCCTCCCTAGACCTCACCAGCCTAGACTAGCACCCCTAGACCACACTAGACCAGTCTAGAGTAGCACACCCTAGTCTCATAAAGACTAGTCTAGCCCTTTTAAACCATAATCCAGTCTATAGTCTTCCTATCTATTCCAGGTTAATCCAGTCTATTCTAGTCCATGCTGCTCTGGGTTAATCTAGTCTATTCTAGTCCATGCTGCTCTAGGTTAATCTAATATTCTAGTCCACGCTGCTCTGGGTTAATCTAATATATTCTTGTCCATGCTGCTCTGGGTTAATCTAATATATTCTAATCCACGCTGCTCTGGGTTAATCTAATATATTCTAGTCCATGCTGCTCTGGGTTATTCTAATATATTCTAGTCCATGCTGCTCTAGGTTAATCCAGTCTATTCTAGTCCATGCTGCTCTAGGTTAATCTAATATATTCTAGTCCATGCTGCTCTGGGTTGATGCTATTTCATTCCATTCTAGTGTCCAGGATGTGTGCGTCTGCCTGCAGCCAGACAGCTGGGAGGTGGGTCTTACCTTGCCTCCATCGCCCCCCTGATGGTAGTGCCCCCCGGGGGAGTGACCAGGGGAGGGGGTGGGGGAGCTGGGGAGGATGTTGATGAGGTCTGGGTCCACCAGGTCGTTCTCAAACAGCTCGAAGAAACCCATGCCATCAGAACCATCTGAGGAGGCACAGAGCAAGAGGTGAGAGGGTGTGTGGGGGGTGAGGGTGCGTGTGTAGAGTGAGGGTGTGTGTGTGTGGGGTGAGGGTGTGTGTGTGTGTAGGGAGAGGGTGAGGGTGTGTGTGGGGTGAGGGTGCGTGTGTGTGTAGGGTGAGAGAGACGCACAGCAGTCACACACTACAGTGTCTCAGGGTCAGTGTACAGTGTGTGCAGTGTGTGCAGTGTGTGTACAGTGTGTATACAGTGTGTGTACATGTACCAGGGTTGATGGGGTTGAAGGCGATGTCGATGTTCTCCGTGGTGCTGTTGAGCTGGGAGTGAGCGGAGGTGGGGAACACCAGGATGTGGGTGCAGGACGTGTCCTGCGGCGTGCTCAGCTGGGACGTCTGCATGTTCAGGGTGGTGCTGCGGCCAAACACAGAGCCTGTCGACACAGAGTCTGCAGAGGGAGAGAGACAGGTTAACACTGTTAGAGAGAGACGGGCAGAGAGAGAGACGGGCAGAGAGAGAGACGGGCAGAGAGAGAGAGAGGCAGAGAGAGAGGCAGAGAGACAGAGAGAGAGAGGCAGAGAGGCAGAGAGAGAGAGGCAGAGAGAGAGAGAGGCAGAGAGAGAGAGACAGAGAGAGACGGGCAGAGAGAGAGACGGGCAGAGAGAGAGAGACGGGCAGAGAGAGAGAGACGGGCAGAGAGAGAGAGACAGGGACAGGCATAGAGAGAGACACACCTGGCATGATGACGAACGAGCCCTGGGGCTCCATGGCGACCAGACAGGCGCTGAGGATGGTTGGAGTGTCAGCAGCAGAGATGCCACACATCCTGCAGGAGTCCTTCAGCCTCTTACTGAGGGACTGCAGGTTCCTCTTGCTCAGGACCATGCTCCAGTCTGGGGACACACACACACACATACACACGTTACAAACACACACACACCTGCTCAGGACCATGCTCCAGTCAGGGGGCGCACACATACACACGTTACAAACTCACACACACACACACACACACACACACACACACACACACACACACCTACTCAGGACCATGCTCCAGTCTGGACACGCACACACACACACACGATGACCTACCTCGCAGCTCTCCGTGGCCTATTCTTCCCAGGCGTCCAATCACCACCCTCCAGGGCAGTGATGTCACCTGCACCAGGCCCAGACACCACTCCCACAGCTTCTGCAGACTCAGGCGCCGGGCAGAACCCTTTTTCCTGCGGGCCCTAAAACACACACACACGTCAGAACCCACAATACACTGGTAACTAGGCCACCAGCCACACTGGTGCATACACAACGTTAAGGACACCCATCTTAATAATGCTGTTCACCCATGTGTGACAGAACATGTGTACCTGTTAGAAACATCCATGCTGATGACACAGGATCTGTGTGTGTGTGTGTGTGTGTATGTATGTATGTATGTATGTATGTATGTATGTATGTATGTGTGTGTGTGTGTGTGTGTGTGTGTGTATGTGTGTGTGTGTGTACCTGTTAGGCACATCGATGCTGATGACACAGGTCTCCAGCATCTCTCCATACAGGTCAGTGCAGGAGGCCAGCAGCCAGCGTTGGTCATGTGACAGGCAGTACGCCACAAACAGCACGTTGTACTTCTGTGCTGCCTCTCCAAACGTCTCTCCTAGTTCAGTCTGCTTGTCCTTCACCGGAGCCAGGATGAAGGGAGCTGTGTACAGACGCACCACCTCTGGACGCTGATCCAGCGACAGGGCAGAGGGCAGAGGTCAGAGGTCACACAGTACCAACACTACATGCCCCTTGAGGGAAACCCTGTAGATGGAGTGGCTGAGTAGGTCTATAAGATCACCAAGACTAAACTACTGTTACACTTTTCTACTTTTACAAAACGTCTTCATCAACCAGAATCAGAATCAGTTGTATTCGCTATGCAAGATATACAAGCACAGAATTTACTGTGGCAGGAAAGTGCAAACATAGAACATATGGAACATAAAAGGTAGAAGCACAACAAAAGGTAGAACCACCACAGTTCTCCAAAGACTTCCCTGTTCCTGAACTACAAGCATGTCTACTTTGTATAGAAAGCAACAGAACCCCAGTGGACCAGACAGTGTGTGAGGCTGCAGCAGAGCTCCCCCGGTGGCTAGGGGTGGTATTGCGTACCTCAGGGCTCTTCAGGGTCAGGTCCATGGCCAGGCCCGGCCCAAAGCCTGTCAGAGCCTTGAAGTTGGTTGATGCAGGGAGCGGGCGACGGGCCTGTGTGAACACGGAGAAGGCCAGGGACTTGAGATGCTGCGAGTACAGCTGTCGGTCCTCACTGTGGACTGGCTGCAGCAGGTACTGACACGGAACGATCTGGAACACACAAGTTCATCCTTTTAACTGAGGTAGGAACAGACAGAGAGAGCGAGAGTGTGTGTGTACATGGACAAACATGGCGTGTCGGAGGGGAGTGGGCAGTGACTGACGCACGTCCAGGTAGAGAGAGTGTGTGTGTGTGTGTGTGTACCTGGACAGACACGGCGCGTCAGAGGGGCGTGTGCAGTGACTGTCGCATGTCCAGGTAGAGAGTGTGTGTGTGTGTGTGTGTACCTGGACAGACACGGCGTGTCGGAGGGGCGTGGGCAGTGACTGCAGCATGTCCAGGTAGCACAGCAGTAGAGCCAGACTGAGGCTGGAGCTGGTGTCGTCCTGGTAACTGAAGGGGTCCACCATGTACACCACCACCGCCGGGGGGTACGACACCCCGTGAGACTCTCCCTCCGTCGGACGGCCCACCTTGTCTCTGTCCATGGTGCTGAGAGAGGGAGGGGACAGAGACAGTGTTAACGTGCACACTGAGTTACTTGTAGTGTTGGTGCAACTAGTTAGCAAACATCTCCCTCCGTCTCTCCTTCCTCTCTCCCTCCCTCCCTCTCCTTCCCTCATTCCCTGTCTCTCCCTCATTCCCTGTCTCTCCCTCATTCCCTGTCCCTCCCTCCTTTTCCTCCTTCCCTGTCTCTCCCTCCCTCCCTCCCTCCCTCCCTGTCTCTCCTTCCTTCCTTCCCTCTCCCTCCTCCCTCCCCCCCTCCTCTCCCTCCACCCTCTTCTCTCTCTCCCTCCCTCCCTCCCTGTCTCTCCCTCCTTCCCTCTCTCTCCCTCCCTCCCTCCCTCCCTGTCTCTCCTTCCCTCTCCCTCCCTCCTACCTCTCCCTCCCTCCTACCTCTCAGGTGGCTCTGCGGCAGGTTGAGGTTGGCTGGCCGCGGACCCGTTGTCCCCCGGAGTCCCCGAAGCTTGGGGTCCGTTCTGGGGGGCCCCAGGCGTGAGCCCCGCTGAGACGAAGGCCGTGTAGCCACTGGGTTTGGAGGAAGGCATCCCCCCCACCCCTCCAGGGACTTGGGGGCCAGGGGCCAGGCCAGAGGTGGAGGAGGAGGAGGGAGGGGTACTGCTGGCGGCATGGGCTGGCTGGCTGGAGGGGGTGGAGGAGCTGGGGGTCTGGGAGGAGGAGGGGGGAGGGGCAGGGTTGCGCTGGGTGAGCAGGGAGGCGTCCAGTGTTTGCTCTGCCAGGTACGGAGCTGAAGAGAGACAAGGGAGAACATCAGACATCCACACAGGAAACCATCACTTCCTGTCTGACAAGCTCAGGTACAGTGTAGCAACGACCCAAGCTGCAGCGCTGAACATACTGACAGCTGTGTGACTACATCCTTCCTCTGTCCTCATAGGAGCAGGTGACCTACCAAGGTCGTGTCGACACACTTGAGCAAACAGCTTGATCCTGCTCAGAGCCTCGCTGTCTCCACTGCTGCAGGCCATCTTCAGCAGCCAGTCGCTCAGGGGCTGGTCTGAAGGGCTCCGGGGCCCCACCTTCAGAAGGCCGTCAGCGTGGCCCCTGCAGATGGGCCGGTGCTGTCCCAGCTGGCAGGCCTGAACACAGGGAGGGGGGCACGTCAGGGTGGGGCCAGGAAGAGGAGGTGTGTGCAGGGGAGCAGGAGGGGGAGACAGGGAAGAAAGAGACACAGAGAGAGAGAGACACACACACACACACACACACACACACAGAGAGAGACGAAGAGAGGGAGAGAGAGAACAGGAAGGCACGAGAGAGCAATAGAGAGAGCGAGGCAGAGCAGGAGAGAGAGCAGGAGAGAGAGCAGGAGAGAGAGCAGGAGAGCTCCCTCACCTCGTAAACAGCTGACAGGTCCCTGAAGAAGGTCTTGGCAGCGTGTAGCAGGGCCTGGTTGTCAGGGCAGAGCACCACGTAGCCCACGTCCCTCTGAGAGCCAAACGGCTCCAGCTGCAGCTTCTCCCAGTAAGGCAACCCAAATGGGGACAGCACCACAAAGTCGTACTCGTAGCCCACCAGGAAGGTGGGGATGGGCAGCGGCTCTGGAGACTCATCCGTACCTGGGGGGGAGGGGGTCAAAGGTCAGAGGTCGTCAGATTAGGGGGATGGAAGAGGAGCTACTTCCTCTTCCAGGTCACACTTTGTTTAGCGTCTTGAGGCAGCTGTCGTTTCACTGTTGAATGACTTAAGGTCCTATGAGCCTTTATAAAGGCAGAGGTAGATGCATCTCATGTAAGGTCACTCTAGTATGCTAGTCTATGTAAATGTCCCCTTCTAAAGGGACTGAGTGCCCAATGTGTGGAACCGTGATGCAGGTTAGCTCGTGTCAGGTGTAGGTATCCCTGTACGACCTGGATAACCAGGCAGGTGAAGAACACAGGTGACCAGACAGGTGCTACACGGCTGGAGGTGTTTACCGTAGGAGCCCCGGCCGGCCATCTTGTGGAACTGCTGCCAGGTGAGCGGGCCCTGGACGCCCCAGGAACGGACGCTTCTCTTCTTCTGGATGGCGTCCTGCAGCACGGGCTGGAGAGACAGCAGCACACGCAGCACGTCCCCCGAGAACAGAGCACTCACATCTGCAGCTGGGGGGAGGATGAGATGGGGGGGAGATGGAAGGAGAGTCAGGGTTAGTCAGGGGTTACACATTAACACATTACACAACACACACACACACACACATTAAGAGAAACATGTTTCTCTTGAAAGTAGACGAGCAAGACTGAGTGTGTGAGAGGCAGTGGAGATGAAGACACAGACAGGAGACAGAGAAACAGACAGGACAGAGAGAAGAGAGACAGACAAGACAAACAGGAGACAGCCAGGACAGAGACAGAGACAGACAGGACACTGATAGACAGCCATGAGTGTGGGCACCTTCCGCAGGTAGAGCAGGGTGTTCCTCACCTTTGCGTTGAGGCCAGGGATGCAGACAGGTGCTCTTCACCAGTGCCTCGTCCACCTTGCCTCCAGACATGTTGTCCATGAACTGCCTCCCATGCTCCAGGGCCATGTAGCAGTCACTGTAGCAGTCTCTCTCCCCCACCCTGAGGAAGGGCCTGGGGCCGGGGCCCGGGCTTGGGGGTCCCCCGGCCACCATGGGGGCGAAGGGGTTGGTGCACTGGTCCTGCAGCAGCAGGATGAGCTCGTCTGGGGAGTGATCTTTTAGAAGCCCCCCGCGGAGCGCGCCCCCCGCTCTCCTCTCCTCGTACCTCCTCTCCGTGTCTCGGCCAGCCTCTGAGCCACGTCCTACCACGTCCAGCTCGTCCTCCAGGAACAGGCCGGCCGATTGGCCGTGACGGCGGTTGGCTACGGCGCTGAAACCGCAGGTGCAGGGGTACTGGGCCTCGCCGTCGTCGCTTAGATACACGCCCACGTCGGCGCCACGGATGTTCATGTTGCACACGCAGATGCAGCAGCTGTCGAAGTTGCAGTCCTTGAAGAGGTTCATGACGGATTCGGACAGGATGAGGGTGACGTAGAGGCTGTGGGCTTCAGGGACGGAGGACACCGTAGCAGGCTCCACCGAGCTGAGGGGCCGACAGGTGGAGGGGGTGGAGGCCGGAGAGTAGAGATCCGGGTTGTCGTATTTCAGGGAGCCCTGGACGCTGGCGGGGCCACGGGGGGTGCGTGGGGTGCGAGGGGTACGGGGGGTGGGGGCGGAGAAGCGGGGCGTGGCCGGAGAGGGCAGGATGCCGGCGTTGCTGGGCGGGGCGCTGTTAGACAGGAAGGGTGTGTGTGTCTGAGGAGTGTAGCTCTGGCTGTAGTCAGGCTCCACACTGGAGATGTTGCTGAAACAACAACAACAACAGCAGCAGCAGCATCAGACTCCAGTCTAAAACTCAGCCACACTTTAGTACAAAACGATACACAGGACTTTCTCAAATGAACATCTTTTTTAACATTTCAAAATTGGAAGTTACAAACTGTTGAAATTATAAACACGAATCCATAACGTAGGCCAGCTTGTGCTCGATAGCCGACTCAAACTGACACGAAATCATATTTATCGTTAACATCGAATCCAAATTGAAACTAAAGTAATGAGTCTGGCTTTAAAACATAAGTACAGCCGTGTCAAAAATGTACGCGTTAAAGTAAAAGGTAGTTGGAAAAATCAAGTTAAGTAGAGTAATAAAGGAAATGTGCTTTGCTACTTCCCATCTAGGACTGATGCCCAAACTCCAGACCAATGGCAGTCTGGGAAACACTTGTTCTCTGCCAAAAGGCCCTACAGCATCCGTTTCTAAGCTCCAGTCAAGTCAGCAAAGACAGCTGGCAGTGAGGAGACAGCTGGCAGTGAGGAGGGTTTACCTGTCCCAGGTGAGGAGGTTTACCTGTCCTAGGTGAGGAGGTTTACCTGTCCTAGGTGAGGAGGTTTACCTGTCCTAGGTGAGGAGGGTTTACCTGTCCTAGGTGAGGAGGGTTTACCTGTCCTAGGTGAGGAGGTTTACCTGTCCTTGGTGAGGAAGCAAGTGGGCAGTGAGGAGGTTTACCTGTCCTTGGTGAGGAGGGTGAGGGGGGGCGCAGGGGGCAGGAGGCTCATCTTGCCCAGGGTCCAGCTGGGGGTGTACACACACTCCTCTGGCAGACGCACTGGCAGCAGGCACTGACTAGGGAGAGCCTTCAGAGGAGCGAACATGGAACAGCCTGTGAAGGGAGGGCACGCCTCCGCCTTGAACACAAAGGAGAAGTCCTGCAGAGGAGGAGAGGGAGGAGGAGGTGGTGGTGGAGGGGAGGAGGTGCAGGAAAGGGAGGGGAGAGAGGGAGGAGGAGCAGGGAGGAGAGGGGAGACCAGGAAGTGGTGTAGGAGAGAAAGGGGAGAGAGGAGGAAGAGAGGAGAGACAAGGAGGAGGTTGAGGAGAGGGAGAGCAGCAGTATAAGTCATGATACTTAACCATGTGTTCTGGGATAAAACTGAAAAACTGCCCAACAGCCTGTTTCTCCCTCAGAACGCTCAAGGTCTGAAATACCAAAAGGTCTGCTCACTGTTTACAAAGAGCAGCATTCAGAGACGCTCCGCTGTGATGGTGGTGTGTGTGTGTGTGTGTATCTGTGTGTGTGTGTACCTTGAGTTCAGAGGGTTTGGGACTGCAGAAGCCCTCCTCCACCTCCATCCTGTAGAGGGCGCTAAGCTGGCTCCCGTCCACCAGGGTGAGGCCGGCCCCGGCCTCCACTGTCCCGTACTCTTTCCCCCCTGGGTTCATGGGAGAGTAGCCCATGATGTGCTGCTCAAGGGAGGGAGGGGTGGGGAACATCTGGTGCAGGTCTGCAGAGCCTGGAGGAGGAGAGAGGGAGAGAGGGAGGGAGGGAGGAGGAGAGAGGGAGGATAGAGGAGAAAAAGGAGAACAGAGGGAGGGTGGGAGAGAGAGAGGGAAGAGAGGAAGGGAGAAAGGAGAAGAGAGGGAGGAGGAAGAGAGAGGAGGAAAAGGATGAAGAGAGACAGAAACAAGTCAGTGTGAGTGAGAGTCTTACTGATGCTGGACAGAGTCAGAGTGTGTGAGGGAGTCTTACTGATGCTGGACAGAGTCAGTGTGTGTGAGGGAGTCTTACTGATGCTGGACAGAGTCAGTGTGTGTGAGGGAGTTTTACTGATGCTGGACAGAGTCAGAGTGAGTGAGGGAGTCTTACTGATGCTGGACAGAGTCAGAGTGAGTGAGAGAGTCTTACTGATGCTGGACAGAGTCAGAGTGTGTGAGGGAGTCTTACTGATTCTGGACAGAGTCAGAGTCAGAGTGTGTGAGGGAGTCTTACTGATGCTGGACAGAGTCAGAGTGTGTGAGGGAGTCTTACTGATGCTGGACAGAGTCAGAGTGTATGAGGGAGTCTTACTGATGCTGGACAGAGTCAGAGTGTGTGAGGGAGTCCACTGATGCTGGACAGAGTCAGAGTGTGTGAGTGAGTCTTACTGATGCTGGACAGAGTCAGTGTGTGTGAGTGAGTCTTACTGATGCTGGACAGAGTCAGTGTGTGTGAGTGAGTCTTACTGATGCTGGACAGAGTCAGAGTGTGTGAGGGAGTCTTACTGATACTGGACAGAGTCAGAGTGAGTGAGGGAGTCTTACTGATGCTGGACAGAGTCAAAGTGTGTGAGGGAGTCTTACTGATGCTGGACAGAGTCAGAGTGAGTGAGGGAGTCTTACTGATGCTGGACAGAGTCAGAGTGAGTGAGGGAGTCTTACTGATGCTGGACAGAGCGTCTGGTTTCTTCTCCTCCGCTCCTGCTGCAGCTCTCCGAGCCCCGGGCTGGAACACAGAAACACCAGCTCTCACCATGACAACCACACACCAGCTCTCGCCATGAAAACCACACACCAACTCTCGCCATGACAACACGTCTAACCCTGACAACAACCACACACCCGATCCTGAACACGACCACATATGAACCTGACCGTACATACACACAGGTTCCAACAAAGAGACAATGAGTGGGACAGGCAAACAGACAGACAGAGAGTGGGGGGTATAGATAGAGAAAAAGAGACAGACAGAGACAGACATGGTCACATGGAGACAGACACAGAAAGACAGAAAGACACTTATGGAGAGACACAGACAAACAGACAGACAGAGACAGACAGACAGACATACATGGAGACAGACACAGAGAGACAGACAGAGACAGACAGACAGACAGAGAGGCAGAACTGACCGCTAGCTCATCCTCGTCAGAGTTGAAGATGTTGTCCAAGTCGTTGAGGGACACTGCCAGGTCGGCTTCATCATGGAAGAGACTGGTGGACGGAACAGGCTTGCTGCCTGAACCCTGGCCATCTGCACGCACGCCACGCCACGCACGCCACGCCACGCACGCACGAGGGGTGGGAAGGGGAGAAGAAAGGACAGAGGATAAGGAGAAAGAGAGAAAGAGCGAGGAAGGGAGAATAAAGTTCAATCAGTTTAAATGTCACATTTAAACTCCAACTGATTATCAAGCGACAGCTATTATTTAAAAATTAAAAAAACTGAAGGAAAAAAACAGAGAGACAGAGAGAGAGAGAGACAGAGAGACAGACAGACAGACAGACAGACAGACAGACAGAGAGAGAGAGAGAGAGAGAGAGAGAGAGAGACAGACACAGAGATAGAGAGAGAGACAGAGAGAGAGACACAGTCTGTACCGTCTGTGGAGCTGTTTCCATCTTCTCCCTGCAGGAGAAACACATCCTTGTTATTCTAAAAGGTACAAACCCTCAAAACATCCTGTGAGCTAAAGAACCAAAAGACCTTTTCACTTCCTCAGCAACACCTGACCAAGCGTGTTCTCTCCCTACATGCGTGTGGTCTAACCATGTGCACTCACCTTGTGTTTGGCACCAGCCTCTCTCTCCCCAGCCTTGTCCTTCTTCCCTGAGAAGCTGAACTCTTCGTCTCCCTCCACGAAGGCATACGGGTCTGCTTCTCCATCCCGCTCCTCGCCCGTCATGGCCGCCCCCAGATGGCTGTTCCTGCGCTGGCTGTACGTCCTCTGCAGCTCCTGGGACACCTTCAGCAGGTGACCCGACCCAGACATCAACCTGGGGAAGACCCACAGGATCAGAGAGGGATGGACATGGCGGGAGGGGTGAGGGGTAAGGGTTTGGGAAGGAGGGGTGAGGGTTTTGGACCGGAGGGAGGGGTGAAGGTATGGGGGTGAAGGTTTGGGACGGGAGGGGTGAGGGTATGGGGGTGAAGGTTTGGGACTGGAGGGAGGGGTGAGGGTTTGGGGACTGAAGGGGTGAGGGTATCGGGTGAGGGTTTGGGGACTGAAGGGGTGAGGGTATGGGGGTGAGGGTTTGGGGGTACCAGCAGAGGACTCACTCAGTGACAGACATGGTGGCGTCCAGCCCCCCTCCAGAGTCCTCCCTCAGTTTGTCCTTGGGCAGCTGGGGTGTGAGGAAGCTGCTGGGCTTCTTGCGGGGCAGGTTGAAGTACTTCCAGGGGTTGTGGGCTGTGTCCTCGTTGGGGTTGATGGCTGATCCCACGTAGGCGGTGGGCTCCAGGGGTTCTGGGTAGGCTGGGGGGAAGGGCAGGGGCAGCGGCCCCAGGGAAGGCTCCTCCGACTGGGCCTTCTGAGGCAGCAGGCATGGCTCCGAAGACTGGGGGTAAAAGTGTTGGTGGGTGGGGGTGGAGGAGCTCTTCCCTGGGCCTGGGTCTTCCCCTCCACCGCCCCCTCTCTCTGACAGGTGGGGGCTGAGGGGGGGCGGCTGGGGGGAGCCGGCCAGGTCAGCAGGGGGCCCGTGGGCGTGGAGTGTGGGGGCTTTGGGCAGGGGGGCGTCAGCATGGTGCAGGCTGGGGTAGGAGCCCTCCTCCTGGGCTCGGAGACACACCCTCTGGGGCTGGGGCTCCAGGCCTGCCTCCTCGCTCACCAGGCTGCGGTGGTGGAAGGGGGTCTGGGGTCTCTTCTGCTGCTTCTCTGCCTTGTCTGGCTTCTCCCCCTGTTTGTGCTTGGGGCCAGGCTGGGGGGGCTGGCCTGTTGAGGGGGTGTGGCCTGAAACGCTGCCCGCACGCTGCTTCTGGTTCTTGTGCCTGGGGAGGGAATGGGGGAGGACGGGGGTGAAGAAGGGACGGAAGACAAACAGATGCATCACTAAAACATAACTCCCTGGATGTGAAGCCTTCCTAGACAGCAGTTAAGAAAATGCCAGATTGTTTCTAGGGCCCCTAACTGGACCTGGCCAGGCCCCAGGCAAGGGGGGCCCCAGGCAAGGGGGGGACCCAGGCAGGTAGGGGCCCAGGCAGGTAGGGGCCCAGGCAGGTAGGGGCCCAGGCAGGTAGGGGCCCCAGGCAGGTAGGGCCCCAGGCAGGTAGGGCCCCAGGCAGGTAGGGGCCCCAGGCATGTAGGGGCCCCAGGCATGTAGGGGCCCCAGGCATGTAGGGGCCCCAGGCATGTAGGGCCCCAGGCAAGGCGTGCAGGTGCGAGCAGCGTACCTGGTACAGCTACAGGGTGTCCTCTGAGAAGCCTCCACAAAGTCCCACACGTCTGACCTGTCAGCTTCACCCTCGCAGCCTCCGTTGGTCAGCGAGGAAAACTTCCTCCTGCAAAGAGAACACACAGTCACTCAGGCTGCCAACCATCACACTGAGGAACAAGATAGCCACATCCTCACTCTACACCAGGGGTGCCAAACTCCGGTCCTCGAGGGCCGCTGTCCTGAAGGTTTTCGGTGTTTCCCTGCTCCAGCACACCTGATTATTGTAACGATGGGTTGTTATCAGACTTCCACAGAGCTTGATAACAACTCATTCATTAGAATTAGGTGTGCTGAAGCAGGGAAACACCAAAAATCTTCAGGACAGCAGCCCTCGAGGACTGGAGTTCAACACCTATGCTCTACACAGACACCTTCAAATGGATGTTTCTACTTCTACATGAAGCCAGCTGATCTGTCTAGCAGGACCCTCGCAGGGTCAAAGGTCAGACTGTGTCTGGCCGCAAGCAGAGGTCAAAGGTCGTCTGGCCAGAACTCACTTGGTCTGGGATCGGTTGCTGTTGCACTCTTGCCACACCCCCTCCAGCACCTGGCTGGCCAGCCTGCGAGGCAGACGCCCCCCATGGAGTCCCCCGTCCTGAGAGCCAACGCCCTCAGAGGAGCACGCCAGCTTCAGCCAGCGCTGGGATGACTGAGAGTCTGGAGGGGGAGGAGGGGGAGGGAGAGGGAGGAGAACAAGGGAGGAGGGGGAGGGAGAGGGAGAAGCACAAGGGAGGAGGGTGAGGAAGGAGCACGAGGGAGGAGGGGGAGGGAAGAGCATGAGGGTGAGGGAGGAGCATGAGGGAGGAGGGTGAGGGAGGAGGGAGGAGGGGGGAGCACAAGGGAGGAGGGTGAGGGAGGAGCACAAGGAAGGTACAGAAAGAAGAGTCAGCATGTGTATTTAAAAGGGAGAAAAACCTGTTTGAGTTGTTTCCTTATGAGAGAGCATTGTGGCATGTTGCTCTTGCTCATGCCTAAATTAATATCTGTATGTCTGTGAGAGTGCGTCTGTGAGAGTGCGTCTGTGTGTGCGTCTGTGTGTGCGCCTGTGTGTGCGTCTGTGTGTGCGTCTGTGTGTGCGTCTGTGTGTGCGCCTGTGTGTGCGCCTGTGTGTGCGCCTGTGTGTGCGCCTGTGTGTGCGCCTGTGTGTGCGCCTGTGTGTGCGCCTGTGTGTGCGTCTGTGTGTGCGTCTGTGTGTGCGTCTGTGTGTGCTGCAGGGGTACCTCTTTGCACCTCCTCAGGGGAGGTGGGGGGAGTGAGGGTGACAGAGGACATGGCAGGGTCCCTGGTACCGGTCAGGCCCTGCTGAGCTCCAGCCAGGCTGGAGGAGGCTGGCGCTGAGCCCTGCGAGCCCAGGGACGGCAGCTCTGACTGCGGCACCAGCACCAGGCACGCTGGGTACACCATCCTCACCCCCGCTGGAACCACAAGAACAGCTTAGTACATTACTATCACCATCACCACTATAACTATCACCACTATTACTACAACCATCACCATCACCATTACTATCACCACTATAACTATCACCACTATTACTACAACCATCACTATTACTATCACCACTATAACTATCATCATTATTACCATCACCATCATTACTATTATCACTGTTAGCATCACCACTATAACTATCACCATCACTATTACTATCACCATCACTGTTAGCATCACCACCACCACTATAACTATCACCACCACTATAACCATCACCATCATTACTATTATCACTGTTAGCATCACCACTATAACTATCACCACCACTATAACTATCACCATCATCACTTTAACTATCACCATTACTATCGCAATCATTACAACCATCACTGTTAGCATCACCATCGTCACTCACAATCAAAAAACAGTAGACGCACCAGCTGCTATCATCATCATCATCACCATCATCATCCTCATCATCATCATCCTCCTCCTCCTCCTCCTCCCGCCCCGCCCTCTTACCCACGAGGACCTCCACGGCGGCCAGAGAGTCGTCCTCCCAGTCGGCCTCCTCCATGCTGTCGTCGGGGCGCTGTGCGGCGCGGGGCGTGACAGGGTAGAACTGCCTCCATTCCTCCATCAGCTTCTGGGTGGGGGGGTCTGACATCTTGAAAGACTGGCCAGTCAGGCTCCCATCCAGGCCGTACGGACTCAGGATCACTGGGGAGACGCACCGCGGGGTTAGGGTCTGGAAGTTTCTTAGACGTTTTTTTTATTTTTTATTTTTATTGTTTTTTAAGATACGCAATTAAAACTCTTCAGGGCGAGGAAGGAGTCAGGGTTAGGGGGGTGAGAGGGACCAGGGTTAGGGGGGTGAGAGGGACCAGGGTTAGGGGGGTGGGGGGAACCAGGGTTAGGGGGGCCGGGGGAGCCAGGGTTAGGGGGGCCAGGTGGGCCAGGGTTGGAGGACCCACCTTGCAGGGGGCTAGAGGTCTGCTGGGCCAAGCTTAGGTGTTCCTCAGCCAGCCTCTGCAGGGGCTGGTGCTGGGCGATCTCCACGCTGGTGCACACGTTACTGTCACCGTGCAGGAAGAAGGTGAACGAGCAGGACAGGTGCTCGCTGCAGACACAAACGCACACGCACGCACGCACACACACACACACACACACACACGTTAGAAACACCGAAAACAACAACAACAACAAACAACAACAACCAAAAGTACCAGGGCAGGAAACAGGTTCTCCTGACGCACTCAGACTGGGGAAAAACACGCTGTATATGACGCTTGTGGAGGGAGGAGGAGGGGGAGGGAGGAGGAGGAGGGAGGAGGAGGAGGACGCGACTTCACCAGAAGAAAGAACTGTTTACATTGCCGTTACCACGGCAACAGCCTCGACCCACACTCCGCCCAGAGAAAGTTTAGCATGAGTCAGAACAGGGAGGGGAGTAAGGGAGGGGGAGAGAGGAGGGGAGGAAGGGAAGACTGGGGCGCACAGGAGGGAGGGAGGGAGGGAGGCCTCATTCTTAGCATACCTGAAGCAAATGCACTTTGATCTAGGCTGTGAAACCAAATGAAAAGTGCTTCCAGGTCATAATGGTCGCTTGATCTGAGCCAAACACACACACACACCTAGACTAGAGACATGTGGTTTAGGCAACAGAGGAAGCAAGCCCACCCAAGAAGCTGATTCAAACTCCATTTACACTGGACTAACGTCCCCAAATAGACTCAAAACTGGTTTCAACAACCTGGATCAGATTAACCTGGATCATATGGACCTGGATCATATGGACCTGGATCATATGGACCTGGATCATATGGACCTGGATCATATGGACCTGGATCAGATGGACCTGGATCAGATTAACCTGGATCAGATTAACCTGGATCAGATGGACCTGGATCAGATGGACCTGGATCATATGAATCTGGATCATATGAATCTGGATCATATGAATCTGGATCATATGAATCTGGATCATATGAACCTGGATCATATGAACCTGGATCATATGAACCTGGATCACATGAACCTGGATCACATGAACCTGGATCACATGAACCCAGATCACAACAACCTGGATTAAAATATCCTGGTTTATAATAGCCTGGACTATAATATCCTGGTTTATAATAGCCTGGACTATAATATCCTGGTTTATAATAGCCTGGACTATAATAGCCTGGATTATAAGTCTTGACGAGTTGAAACTAGTTGTCTGCTTCCTGCTCTGGCCCGGCACAGCCAAGCGGGGGAAATGTACGAAAATAGTTCCTGTTGACACGGTTGGTGTAAAACCACAGTGCAAACTCAGCATTTTCCAAAAGACAGCCCTTTTTATCACACAGACGGGAAGAGAGTGATAGACAGAGAGGGGGGGAGAGACAGACAATGAGAGACAGAGAGAGAAGGAGCGAGAAATGGAGAGACAGGTAGACAGAGAGAGAGAAAGGCAGAGAGAAGGAGAGAGAAAAAGAGAGAAAGAAAGTGAGAGTCAAAGAGAGAGAGGCATAGAGAGAGAGTGAGGCAGAGAGAGAGAGAGAGAGAGAGAGAGGCATAGAGAGTGAGGCAGAGAGAGAGAGAGAGAGAGAGAGGGAGAGAGAGGCAGAGAGAGAGAGAGAGAGGCAGAGAGAGAGAGAGAGTCAGACAGAGAGAGAGAGTCAGAAAGAGGCAGACAGGAGAGAGGCAGACAGGAGAGAGGCAGACAGGAGAGAGGCAGAGAGAGAGAGACAGGCAGAGAGAGAGAGACAGACAGAGAGAGAGGCAGACAGAGAGAGAGGCAGACAGAGAGAGAGGCAGACAGAGAGAGAGGCAGACAGAGAGAGAGGCAGACAGGAGAGAGGGGCAGAGAGAACAGACAACAGCTGAACGCAGGGTGTCTTGTCTTCTAGAGAGCAGCCCCTCTGAACTCCCAGACTACAGACCGCTTCTCACGCTCCTACAAGCACACCGCAACACTAAAAACCACTACACACGTCCTGAAACACACACACACTATCACATCAGCAAAGCTTCAAGTGACCACACATAAAGCCCTGTCAGACTCTCCAGACAACATGGAGCTGTAATGAGCCCAGCAGAGTTCTGCAGCAGGACAAACACACACACACACACACACACACACACACACACACACACACACACACACACACACACACACACACAGACACAGACACACACACAGACACACACACAGACACACACACACGCGGACAGACAGACAGACACACACACAGTAGTGAACTTTTCAAGACACGCTTACACATCTGGTTGTTGGCGAGCTTGTAAATTCTTCACCTGGGAATCCAGGGTCACCTCTTCACAGCTCTAGGTTCACCACTTCACAACAGCCTATGTTATGTGTTCACCACTTCACAACAGCCTATGTTACGTGTTCACCACTTCACAACAGTCTATGTTACGTGTTCACCACTTCACAGCAGCCTATGTTATGTGTTCACCACTTCACAGCAGTCTATATTGTGTTCACCACTTCACCACAGCCTGTTACATGTTCACCACTTCACAGCAGTCTATATTGTGTTCACCACTTCACAACAGCCTATGTTACGTGTTCACCACTTCACAACAGCCTATGTTACGTGTTCACCACTTCACAACAGCCTATGTTACGTGTTCACCACTTCACAGCAGCCTATGTTACGTGTTCACCACTTCACAACAGCCTATGTTCTGAGGAAAACAGCACCACCAATCTAGATTTAAATAGTTTAGTTGCTTTAACTTGACACCGTCTGTCTGTCTCCCCGTCTGTCTGTCTGTCTGTCTGCCTGTGTCCCCGTCTGTCTGTCTGTCTGCCTGTGTCCCCGTCTGTCTGCCTGTGTCCCCGTCTGTCTGCCTGTGTCCCCGTCTGTCTGCCTGTGTCCCCGTCTGTCTGCCTGTCTCCCCGTCTGTCTGCCTGTCTCCCCGTCTGTCTGCCTGTCTCCCCGTCTGTCTGCCTGTCTCCTGTCTGTCTGCCTGCCTGTCTCCCCGTCTGTCTGTCTGTCTCCCAAAGACCCTGAACACCAATCCTCAACTCTAACACAGCGTTTGCAAAAGTGCGTACACACACACACACACACACCAGCAGCAACGTACCTCTTGTTGATGGGCTTCTCATCCTTCTCATAAGGCCTGACGAACCAGCGACCCACACGCACCAGGCTGCGTAGAACCAGGCAGCGCTCCAGAAGGTTGTGGATGGCCTTGAAGAGGAGCGTGCGACACTCGTACGACAGACCGCTCTCCCACTCACCATCCTCCTCACCTGGGGGGGAGGGAGAGAGGGGAGACGGGAGAGGAGGGGGTAGGGAGAGAGGGGAGACGGGAGAGGAGGGGGAAGGGAGAGAGGGGAGACGGGAGAGGAGGGGGAAGGGAGAGAGGGGAGACGGGAGAGGAGGGGGGAGGGAGAGGAGGGGGAAGGGAGAGAGGGGAGATTTAGACCAGTGGCATCCACTGCAACATCAGCTGTGTGTGTGTCTGTGTGTGCGCGCAGGTGAGCGTGTTTAGTGTATTTGTGTGTACATGAGTGTATTTTGTGAGCGTGTGTGTCCGTAGATGAGTGCATGTCTGCGATTGAGTATTTAGTGTTCGTATGTGAGTGTAGGTGAGCATGTGTGTCTGTAGGTGAGCGTGTGTGTGTCTGTAGGTGAGCGTGTGTGTGTCTGTAGGTGAGCGTGTGTGTGTCTGTAGGTGAGCGTGTGTGTGTCTGTAGGTGAGCATGTGTGTGTCTGTAGGTGAGCATGTGTGTGGATGCATGCGTATCTGCAAGTGAGTATTTAATGCGTGTGTGTGTGTGTATTCTGTGGGACTGTGTGTACAGGTGAATGTATCCTGTGTGTGTGTTTGTGTGCAGGTGAATATATTCCATGTGTGCAGGTGAAATGTATCACGTGTGTGTGTGTGTGTGTGCGCGCACGCGCGCAGGTGAATGTATCCTGTATGTGTGAGTGTGCGCAGGTGAATGTATCCTGTATGTGTGAGTGTGTGCGCGGGTGAATGTATCCTGTATGTGTGAGTGTGTGCAGGTGAATGTATCCTGTATGTGTGTGTGTGTGTGTGTGTGTGTGTGTAGGTGAATGTATCCTGTATGTGTGAGTGTGTGTGCAGGTGAATGTATCCTGTATGTGTGAGTGTGTGTGTGTGTGTGCAGGTGAATGTATCCTGTATGTGTGTGTGTGTGTGTGTGTGTGTGTGTGTAGGTGAATTTATCCTGTATGTGTGAGTGTGTGCACGTGAATGTATCCTGTATGTGTGAGTGTGTGCAGGTGAATGTATCCTGTATGTGTGTGTGTGTGTGTGTGAATGTATCCTGTATGTGTGAGTGCGCGCAGGTGAATGTATCCTGTATGTCTGAGTGTGTGCGCAGGTGAATGTACCTGGTGTGTGCGTGTACATGCATGCAGGTGAATGTATCCTGTATGTGTGAGTGCGCGCAGGTGAATGTATCCTGTATGTGTGAGTGTGTGCGCAGGTGAATGTATCCCGTGTGTGTGTGTGTGTGTGCGCACAGGTGAATGTATCCTGTATGTGTGAGTGTGTGCGCAGGTGAATGTACCTGGTGTGTGCGTGTACATGCATGCAGGTGAATGCATCTCGTGTGAGTGTGCATCCCACGTGAGTGTGTGTGTGTATCCTGTGTGTGTGAGTGTGCGTGTCACTGTGAGTGTGCATCCCACATGAGCGTGTGTGTATCCTGTGTGTGTGTGTGTCGCGTGTGCATCCCACATGAGTGTGTGTGTATCCTGTGTGTGCGCGTGTCTGCGTGCGTGCGTGTCGCGTGTGGACGTGACCCTTACTGGAGAGCTCGTGATGGATGAGCTCAGCAAAGCTGGGGTCATCTCCCCACCAGAAGAGCCAGAGTTCCCGGCGTCCTGGGCTGTGGTGACGTCTCCACACGCTCAACACGTCAGCCGCAAGACAGCGACTGAAGCTACACAGGATGGGGTCCTCATCCGTCACCGGGAACAGGATGGGGGAGGAGGTGGGGCCTTGCCACACGAAACGTCGCCATTTAATCCCGGTCAGGTCAGCCTGAGAAGGAAGAGGGAGGGACAAGGGAGGAGGAGCAGAGGGGAAAAGGGAGAGAGGGAGGAGAATGAAACGAGGATTAGACAAGAGAGAGAGGGAGAGGTGAAGCGTGTGAGATGTAGGGTAATAAGTAGAGAAATCCTGGTTTCACTGACAGTTGATGATTAAGTTCTATGGCATTTATAATGTCATGTGACCGTTCATTTGGAGAAAAAAAAACACACAAAAAACAACAGCCATCTGTCTGCTAGCTTTTCAACTTCTCAGTAAAGTCACAAACATGAGCCGCTCCAGTGAGTTCACGGTGTAGAAAGTAGCTGGGTCCACAAATTAGTATGTTACTACTACTATAAACACTGTTGTTTCGTTCTTTATTTGTAAAACCGTGTCATCTACCGCATTTCGTAAAGTAGGTCTAAGGTAAATTAAAGTGATAGTTGCAAAATACGGCGTATATAATTGCCGTTAAAGCAGATCAACTCTCCCCAAAAATATGCACCGATGTTCCAAAAGAATAATGCAGGCCGACTCATGTGATTCCGCAGGCCGAAAAGTTGGTCAACAATCTGCTAACTAATATCAAAAGTTGCAAATACCTGCGGGTGTACGCTAAGGACTAAACGCCAACTAACACGTTTAACAGTTAATCTGTATTAACAATAAAGTAGGAATATTAAGAGTTCAAAACAATCGTAGAACGTCATAAAAACGTCAAAAAAAATATTAATCTGGCGAATCAACTAGATTGAAGTGATCCGTGTACATACATTTACTCATTTGACCGATAAATACAACCTATATTAATGACGTTAAGTTACATTTGACCATCTAAACTCGCTGTATGCAATTGAAAGAACACAAACGATTAAATAAAATGCAAAAGAGCTAACTGTTCGCAAGCTAACTTGTAATGGAGCACAGGAGGCCTTGAGCCTTTCGTCAGCTGTAGCTAGTAGCTGTATGTGCCAGGCAGACCAAAATGGCTTTCTGGTCTCTCATGACTAGCATGCTAGCTAAAATGTAAAACGATGTCTTACCAAGCAAAATAGGTTGGAGTGGCAGTCTTCCAAACTAGCCCCGTTCGGTACAAAACATGAACTCATCTTCTCACACAAGCGTGTTTGTATAGTCCATTGTCTCGGTCACCGCAAGAAGTGTAATTTTTGCAAAGTTTGGCCACGGTAGTTACACCTAACTATCTAGGGAACCCATTCAGCACATTTAAGTTGGCTATGGGATAAGCTAGCAAACAAGTTATTTACGCAACCAGTTGAAGGCTAGGTAGCATTAGCTTTAGGTAGCTAACAACCTAGTTTGCTCGTTAGCTTTAGCTAACTAGCTTACGCTTGGCCAGCTTTCTAGCAAATGTTTGAACCTAACTTATAATCTATTGTCTGTCTTTTGGCTAGCTATGTATAAATAGTGCAGTCTAACATTACATTTACATGAACAGAAATAGCTGCAATGTAATCTCCACCTCGAACACAAGAAAGCTAAAAGTCACTCAAGCTAGCGTTAGCTAACACCATTTCGGAGCAGAGGAACTCTCCCCCTCCCCCTGATCGCTCTGCTAATGTTAGCTAGACAGCTAACTTTAGCTAACTAGCTAGCTACCAAGCTAACATACCAAAGACTACACAAAACAGTTAGCCACGCCACTCTTCTATAACCTATTAACACGGGAATCAGACGAAAATCGTTAAAAGTGATTAAAAATCGATAAAACAACGATGCTGATATGTATATTCAGCGTTAAAAGCCTGCTACGTATTAGCTGTCGCTAACTCATTCTTGGGTCCTGTAGGTTCCATTTGAATTCATGGATTGAATTCTTTAATGGCGGCCAGGAGGACACCACTGCCTCCGTGCTCCCATTGGCCAATTAGTGGTATTGTGAGTGGAGGCGTCACTGTCGATGTCTTGTAGCTGAGTTTACTGATTTGATCAGTCATGCGACCGTTCCACAAGTCATAACCATATCGATTTTCTTTTGATAATGATGTCTTAATGCATGTCTATAGATAGAAGCTGTTATGCCTGTGTGTATTGGAAAAACCTATCTTGATATTAAACACGTTGGATGAGAAAGAGTACCTTTATTTTAATGCCCATGTCACGGATTGCGGTCAAATTTGTCTTTTTGACATAAAATATATTAAACAATATGAATAGATTTTTGAAAATAGTGATGGATGCAGTCATATTTGTGTATGTGTGTGTTTTGAGAGAGATATGTATAGTGGAAATAGAGTTAATTCAAACGTGGAATTAACGCTTAATTTGAATGTGGATGATTTAAATTCCTTGTTTGCTTCTCCAAAGGAGTAGTTCTGGTGCTTTAAGAGCTACGTCACAGATGGGCGGAGCAAAAGGTGTCGTCTTTTTAAAATGTCAACAATTCAACATGCCGGAGACTCGCAAGGAGGAAACGAATGAAGCAGATAACATCGTTTCAGTTGTGTCTAAATTTGCTGATGATCATTTGAATATTGTCCGGGTATGAACTGAAACGACACTGAAATTGAAGTCTGACATTTCATGCAGGGTGGTTTGCCATTATTGTAACCAATTTTGTGCTTCATGTTTCAACAGAAAACCAGCGCTGTGTTAGCTATCGCAGGGCTTATAGTAATATCAAGAAGTATCAAATTAGTAAGTACTTTTTAACGCTACATATTAGTGAAACCGTAGTATGTTGGCGTAACAGTTGGGAAAGTGGCACTCTGTTTAATGAAACTATTGTACTGTAAGAAGACAGAGTGCTGAATAATCGCGCACGGTTAAAATATGCACTGTATTTATTTATCTTAAATGTTATTGTCAGATTACGACGTTTCAGTCTGCCGCTGAGATCCCAGCTCGCTTTATCGAACATCATGTCAGCCTCCGAGGGAGAGTTCTGTCCATCAGTCAGAATGGGCTGCAAGTGGAACACGTCCCCATCCACGTTCCCCTCCTCTCCACACTGCTGCCCAAACGTAAGAGACGAGAGAGAGAGAGAGAGAGAGAGAGAGAGAGAGAGAGAGTACATGTGTGTGTGATAGTTGGCTTGAGTGAGTGAGTGAGTGTATGTGTGTGTGTGTGAGTGAGAGAGAGATCTGCCTAGATCTTGTTTATCGCATTCAATTTGTTCAAAAGGATTTCAATCTAATTTCCTGTCAGTCAGAGGGCGTGACATCTTGGTGCAGCGATCATCATCACGTTGATCAGAAACGGTCTGTTATGGTTGATCCAATAAGAGCTGGCTCCCTATCAGTCACATGTGGCCCTTCACCTGCTTTGTTCAAGTCAAGTCAAATTGAGCTTTATTGTCATTCCACTACATGCGGGGGCATACAGTGGAACGAAATGTCGTGCCTATAACCACGGTTGCTACATAAGCACAGGCATACAGCAATCAAGTAAAAAAAAAAAAAAAAATTTTTTTCCCATACATAAACTAAAAACTACAAACTATACGAATTCTTTCAGATGAATGCTGTACAAGTGCAAAGAATGCTGTACATGTGCAAATAATATGAGCATGTAAACATACATATGTTACTAAACATACATATGTTACTAAATATACATATGTTACTAAACATACATATGTTACTAAACAGACATATGTTACTAAACATACATATGTTACTAAACATACATACTATGTTGTTCCTCCGTCTGTGTTCAACCTCTGTCTGCAGGCTGGGATCTCTGGCCTAAACCGACACAGGACGACACACTATAGCTACAGTGCTGTTAAGTTCCTACTTGGTAGCGTGCGATGAAGCTGCGTTATATTAAAGACCTTGTCCCCTCCTTAAACTGGGACGCTCAGACTTGCTATCTGGTTAGATGGATCAAACCGCTTGATGATTCCATGTCATCCTGACCTTCTGCTGTTGTTCCGGTCGCCATCTTGAGAGTCTCTGCTGTTTGCTCGTGCTCAGTTTGAACCTGTGACCACTTGGTGTGTCGCTTGACTTCAAAGAGGCCAACCACGTTTGTTTCTTCGGTTAAAAGCTGTAAATAAAAAGCGTATACGTACAATAGGTACAATTACGTGTTTAATCCTTTAGTTTTATTTGCATTCTGCGTGCATGTGTGTGTTGCTTCCTCACAGTTCAAGCACATGTACCCCTGCCTTGTGTCTTCTCTGTACACAGGTGTGTGTTCGTCTCGACTGGCGGTGCATCTGGCAGGGGTGGAGCTAACCCCGGAGGCCAGGCTGTGGATGGAGGAGAACCTGCGCCCCACCCAGGTGGTGTGGCTGAAGCTCCTCAGCAGAGAGCAGGACACTCTGCACTGTTTAGTGTCTCTCAGCAAAGTAGGTGGATCAGCTGATCTTGGAGAGCGACTCCTGATGTCGGAGTTCTGATCCAGTCGCACGTATTTAAACCCGACTGAACACTAGTCCCAAACCTGACTCAAACCTGACTCAAACCTGACTCAACTCTAGTCCTAAACCTGACTGAACGCTAGTCCAAAACATGACTCAATGCTAGTCCTAAATCTGACTCAACACCAGTCCTAAACCTTACTCTACACTAGTCCTAAACCCGACTCAACACTAGTCCCAAACCTGACTCAATCCTGACTCAATGCTAGTCCTAAACCTGACTTAATTTTAGTCCTAAACCTGAGTCAACACTATTCCTAAACCTGACTCAACACTAGTCCTAAACCTGACTCACACTATTCCTGAACCTCAATGCTAGTCCTAATCCCGACTCGACACCAGTCCTAAACCTGACTCAACACCAGTCCTAAACCCGATTTAACGCTAGTCCTAAACCTCAACGCTAGTCCTAAACCTGACTTAACGCTAGTCACCTGATCAGACGGCTTGTCAGAATCAGGTGTGTGTTGGAGCAAACACCTACAGGCAGGTGTTTGTTCAGGAGCAGGTAGAGAAAGCCAGGTGATCACACTGCTGATCAGGAGCCAAAGGTTTAAATCCCCCTATTACATCACTTGGAATAAAAGCATAAATTAACACATTAGTATTATTATTTACCAGTTTACCAGTTGTGTACAGGAGGGAAATAAGTTTCTTTTATAAATGCTTTTTGTAAACCTTAAATCTAAATTTTAAAAGGCCCCAAAAATAAAATAAACTGCATCCCTGCCCTACAGAAGTCAGTAAAGTAGTAGTTCAGGGAATAGTTCCCCCTTGTGACAACCTTGCAATTCCCTTCCTGTCCACCAGGGGTCAGTGTGGGCCAGGAGTGTGAACGAAGAGCTTCTGAAGCTGGGACTTGCCCGCGCTGTTCCTATCTGGGGACTTCTTCCTCAGTCAAGGCTACACTGGCGCCTCCACAAACGGCTCCTCCAATCAGAGGTCAGCGCTGAAAGGAAGGGGCGGGGACTGTGGAAGGAGGACAGCCAATGGGAGAAGGCGTCTCGGATCTGCAGGGAAAACCGGGTGGTGGGATTCTTAATGAGGCTCTTTAAGTGGACTTGATGAATTGATTGACTGGGTCTTTTCAAATGCCCTGTCTTTAGAAGCTTGTGAAGGGGAACTGAGCTATGACGATTCCAAGATGGCGTCTGCATGAATTTGAAGTAGATGAACGAAAAGCATCTGATTGGTTCATTCAGGGAAGTCGTCAAGATTCTTAAGTCTTGTAAAAAAACGTTGACATTTTTCACAGTGAAAGTTGCACAGATGCACAAGTTTTGTCAAGATATTCATTCAGACTGTATTATCAGGTCAAGGGTGATTTGCAAAGCTCTGTCTCTCCCTCTCTCTCTCTCTCTCTCTGTCTCTCTCTCTCTCTTTCTTTCTTTCTCTCTCTCTCTCTCTCTCTCTTTCTCTCTCTCTCTCTCCCTCTCTCTCTCTCTCTCTCTGTCTCTCTCCATATATGTGTATCCTAAAGATTTAAACATGGCTTAAATCCAAAACTGAAAACCCCAAGCTGTATTTTACTCTGGTTACAGGGTATATTTACGGAAGTCTTTAAATATAAAACCAGACCAGTATATTTGCTTGGTGTCCAGTCCTCATGTTCCAGAGAGACCATGGATTCATGCGTAGAGAAGTGGGTACTTTCTAGTGACTGGAACTTTGGTCCCCCCTGAAGAAAATCACCAACTCAGATCCCTCTGTTCCCCTATGTGTGTGTGTGTGTGTGTGTTTGTGTGTGTGTGTGTCTGTGCGTGTGTGTGTCTGTGCGTGTGTGTGTGTGTGTGTGTGTGTCTGTGCGTGTGTGTGCGTGTGTATGTGTTTGTGTGTTTGTGTGTGTGTGTGTTGCATTGTCACTGTGGGGGTCCACTGGTTCCTCTCGCCATGATCGCCGTTACCGTGGCAACGCCTAGTTTGGCAGACAAAGCGTATCAGGAGGTGAAACCCCATACGTACCCCTTTACCCCTCCCCCTCTCCTCACCCCCTCCCCCATCATCCACCCTCCCTCTCCAACCCCCACCACCTGACCCTTCACCTCTCCCTTAACCCTCCCTCCTCCTCTCTTTACCCTCCACCCTTTCCCCTTCCCTCCCTCACCCCAACTCCCTCCCCCCACCCCCACGTTCCCTAGGGAGCTATGTGTGTTAGTAGCAGAAAGGGTTTAAAGACCTCATAAAGGGGGTCTCTTACCTGATGGAACTAAGACATCAAGCCACTTTGCCTGAGAGAGACTCCAGTCTGGGCAAGGAGGAGGAGGAGGAGGAGGAGGGGGAGGAGGAGGAGGAGGGGGGGGGCTATAAAAGTGTTACCCAATGAGAGTGTCAGTAAAGCAGTCTTCCAGAACGAAGAGCAGTCAGATAAGGGAACCAGGGTGGTTCTAGAAGCAGACAGATGCTTCGTTCCAGGCCACTGTTATTCTTTACCATCTTGTTTACCGTGCTGGACCTAAGGGTTTAGTGTGTGTGTCTGGTGTGTCTGGGAGTGGGCCTGTGTAAGGGGTGGGGGTGAGGAGTATATGTTTGTGTGGTGCATATCTGTGTGTGAGAGAGAGTGTGTGTGAGAGAGAGAGAGGCAGAGAGAGAGAGGCAGAGATAGAGAGAGAGGTAGAGAGAGAGAGAGGCAGAGATAGAGAGAGGCAGAGAGAGAGAGCCAGAGATAGAGAGGCAGAGAGAGAGACAGTAGAGAGAGAGAGAGGCAGAGAGAGAGAGACAGTAGAGAGAGAGAGAGACAGAGATAGATAGAGAGAGAGAGGCAGAGAGAGAGAGAGAGGTCCAAGGAAGTGAAAGGCAGCGGCTCATCAAACTAACAGGCACAGAAGCACAGATTAGGGAGGGGGCAGGGGATGGAGGGGTGCAAAGAGGGGGTACGTCCAATAGGAGGAGGAGGGCCGAGGAGAGAGAGAAGGGGGGGTAGAGGAGAGAAGGAGTGGGGCAGAGGAGAGAGAAGGAGGGGGGGCAGAGGAGAGAGAGAAGG
>BROE01000005.1:1506898-1509617 GCA_036571765.1 Plecoglossus altivelis | reverse complement strand
AGAGAGAAGGAGGGGGGGCAGAGGAGAGAGAGAAGGGGGGTAGAGGAGAGAGAGAAGGGGGGAAGAGGAGAGAGAGAAGGAGGGGAAGACATGAAGAGGAGAGAGAAGGAGGGGGACAGAGGAGAGAGAAGGAGGGGGGGCAGAGGAGAGAGAGAAGGGGGGTAGAGGAGAGAGAGAAGGGGGGAAGAGGAGAGAGAGAAGGAGGGGAAGACATGAAGAGGAGAGAGAAGGAGCAGGACAGAGGAGAGAGAAGGAGGGGGGGCAGAGGAGAGAGAGAAGGAGGGGGCAGAGGAGAAGGAGTGGTGGTATAGGAGAGAGAGAGGAGGGGAAGACATGAAGAGGGGGTGATTCAGCGAGTCTCTCTTTTGTTGTGTAAATGTTACTAGTGGCTGCTGGAGTGGTGTCTGATTGGATGGCTGGTTTGAATTGGAAGGTGCAGTTTACTGGTGCTGCCAGACTTTGACCAGTCTCCAGGGAGAAAGCACTGAGCCAACACTCTCTCTCTCTCTCTCTCTTTCTCTCTCTCTCTCTCTCTCTCACACACACACACACACACACTCACACGGATATAAACCAAAGAACTAACATACTCTGTTAAATAATGGTTGAATTCTTTTGTCATTTGCTCACTGTTGCTGTGTTAGTAGTGAAATAACTTGATACTGTTATCTTACAGACCAAATTCTTCATCTGAGTCATCAAATTCCATAACTAAATGCTCTTTCTCTCTTTGTATATTAACAAAGATCATGTTGGCTGTTTGTTTTTTGACTGATCGATGGATATGAAATAAATAGCATGAATCAAAGATTAAGAAGACTAAACGGAGCATGTCTTTGTGGTCAAGACCGCGTGTCCGACCGGTATCCGGTAAATTGACAGTCCAGAAAATCCGTTCCGCGCTTTCTTTTAACCGACTGCCGCTTGCTGTGCTTGTTTGAATGATGAGTGTGGCGGATAGGACTTGCTCCTTCATGCCTTAGTAGACTGGTACTTCTTTACTAAACTACCCGACAGCGGAACAGCACAAGACTGTCCAAACATTGACCGTTGGGGCCTGAGACACGGAAGAAAGGAATCGTAAGGACTAATGTTTGGGTGGATGGTGTCATAGTGACGTTCCGGACGCGGCTCGAAAGAAATTAACGAAAGTAAGTAGCAGGCGGTTCTTTGTGGCGAATCTACTGGTAGCAGGTGCACTTTCATAAAACTCTCAACTATTTTATTTAAAATTTGTGCTGGTTGACAGGTTATTGTATACCCCACCTTGTAAACGAACTGTGTGCTTGTCTGGTTTCAAATCCTGGACGTAGGCTACTTATACTTAGAGTACAGTTTAGGTACAGTTGCAGTAGTCAAGCATGTGGTTAAGAACCACCTCACCGTTGTTGATAAGGGTTAGCTGTATATCTCCTCTTTTGTTGCGAAGCTGTCAAATAGGCAAAGTGACAATTATGCTGGTTATCAAACGGATAAACGTGTATATTATTAATCCAAATCTTCTCATTATAGATTTTTTTGTCTCCTTTTTTTTCCAAAACAAAATAACACTTCAAATCTGTTTGTTTCGTTTTGCTTTCTTTTTTGACTTTATATTTTTTGAATTTGTATTTCTTTTTTCCCAACCGGTGACATAATTCAAAATGTGACATTGGAAATCAATAATTCATTGTCGGTTTAAATTAATCGTTTCAGCGTTTTATGCATTCGACAATTTGACAACGTCTCCGCTTCATTGTGACTTTAACGACACCGATTTACAACAGAACAGCAATGATGCGAGGAAACAAAGGCCTTTATCACCCCCAGCCGGTAACAGTCCCGCGAGGACACCTCCTCCCGTCCGTAGGAGTTTAAATGACAAACTGGGCCTTGTGTGCGCGCACGCCCCCCTCTTAATGACAGACCTCATTGTGCGCATCACAACCTCAACGGCAGACAAAGCTTTGTCAAACTGAACTAAAACCGCTGGAGCGGTTTTGTAAACCGATACAGGCGTGTTCTCTCCACCACGGATTCGGCGGAGTATAGCTCAGCTCAGAAAGTTGAGAAAGTAGCCTAGAATGGTGTAGCCCCGCCTTACTCACGCGCTTGGCATATCACACAAGGCTCGTGTTTACCTTTTTCAAAATATCCGTTGGCCGTATCCCCACAATTGGCGCCACAAAGCACTTTGATGAAAGCCTATTAAAGTGGCAGGGTGAAGGTCCAACAGTGCTGTCTGCCGCCTGATGATTTCCTTTCAGGCGAGGACGCTGAGGTGAGACCGCCTGCTTGTTTACCTCCTGCTGCCTCTGGAGGTCTGGGTGTGTCTGCTCCTGTCTGTTAGTCTGCAGCGTGAGGTCTGTGTGTGTTAGTCTGCAGGATGAGGTCTGTGTGTTGGTCTGCAAGGTGAGGTCTGCAGCGTGAGGTCTCTATGTTAGTCTGCAGGATGAGGTCTGTGTGTGTTAGTCTACAAGGTGAGGTCTGTGTGTGTTGGTCTGCAGAGTGAGGTATGTGTGTCAGTCTGCAGGGTGAGGTCTGTGTGTGTTAGTCTACAGGATGAGGTCTGTGTGTTAGTCTGCAGGGTGAGGTCTGTGTGTGTTAGTCTTCAGGATGAGGTCTGTGTGTGTTGGTCTGCAGAGTGAGGTCTGTGTGTGTTGGTCTGCAGAATGAGGCCTGTACACACAACACACACACAACACACTCACACACACACACACTCTCACGACTCACACAC
>BROE01000005.1:1499398-1501898 GCA_036571765.1 Plecoglossus altivelis | reverse complement strand
TTAGACATCTCCGTTCTCTCCTTTCACTGTGTGGGGAAAAAAAGGTTTTTAAATTAAAAAAAGTTGTCGAAACAATTAGATTTTTGTGGGAAAGTTTGAAAGAATTATTTAGAAAAATGTGATTAACTATGGATATGCTATTAACCAGCTGAAATCTTATTTACCCTGAATGAAATGTCAAGTTTCACCTGATAAGAATAAGATGCAGCAAATATGTCCTTTCTAAGATACCAAATAAGATGTGTATATTAAGATAATTCTACCTTTTCCTCTCTTTTTGTCAGGACTCCCCCCTCCCTCCCCCCATCCCTCCCTCCTCCCTACATGATGAGTGCCTGGTTGGTGAACCGGACTGGGGAACCTAAATACTGTCGACACTTTCTCACAGACAACAGCATCTTCCACGGTGAGTTTTCTCTCAGGAACACAAAGAAACACACAGAGAAACACAGACAGAAACACACACAGAAACACAGAGCGAGAGAAACACAGAGAGAGAGAAACACAGAGAGAGAGAAACACAGAGAGAGAGAAACACAGAGAGAGAGAAACACAGAGAGAGAGAAATACACAGATAGAAACACACAGAGAAACACACACAGAAACACACACAGAAACACACAGAGAGAAACACACACACAGAAACACAGAGAGAGAGAAACACAGAGAGAGAAACACACAGATAGAAACACACAGAGAAACACAGAGAGAAAAACACACAGAGAGAGAAACACACACAGAAACACACACACACAGAAACACACAGAGAGAGAGAAACACACACACAGAGAGAAACACACACACAGAGAGAAACACACACACAGAGAAACACAGAGAGAGAGAGAGAGAAACACACACAGAGAGAGAAACACACACAGAGAGAAACACACACAGAGAGAAACACACACACAGAGAGAAACACACAGAGAGAAACACACACAGAGAGAAACACACACAGAGAGAGAAATGCACACACAGAGAGAAACACACGGAGAAAAACACACACAGAAACACACAGAGAGAAACACACACAGAGAGAAACACACACAGAAACACAGAAAGAGAGAGAAACACACACAGAGAGAAACACACACACAGAGAAACACACACACACAGAAACACACACACAGAAACACACAGAGAGAAACACACACAGAGAGAAACACACACAGAGAGAAACACACACAGAGAGAAACACACACAGAGAGAGAAACACACACAGAAACACAGAAAGAGAGAGAAACACACAGAGAGAAACACACACACAGAGAAACACACACACAGAAACACACACAGAGAGAATCACACACACAGACAAACACACACACAGACACACACACACAGAAACACACACACAGAGAGAAACACACAAAGAGAGAAACACACAGAAACAAACACAATCACTTGTTGTAGTTCCACCAAAATGTCACCAGATGGCGATGTGGTGTTTCATTGTGAGGCTGTTGTGAACATGTGTTCTAAAACCCAGGCCAAAGTCTGAATCCTCCATCTGCACGTTCTCCCTCCAGCCACAGGAACCTCCTGTCATGGCTAGAATGTTCATGAAACAACACATTCTAGATCTAGATGTCCAGGTAGTTCTGGAGGGCAGAGTTCTACAGGTGTGTGTGGAACAGGGAAGGGTTCTACAGGTGAGTGGAACAGGGAAAGGTTCTACAGGTGTGTGGAACAGAGAAGGTGTCTACAGGTGTGTGGAACAGGGAAGGTGTCTACAGGTGTGTGGAACAGGGAAGGTGTCTACAGGTGTGTGGAACAGGGAAGGTTTCTACAAGTGTGTGTAGAACAGGGCAGGGTTCTCCAGGTGTGTTCTGGCTGGGTTCCAGGGTTCCAGGGGAGCAGACAGTCAGACCTGTAGGTGCTGTGCTCCCCTGGATCCTCTCTATGGATCACTGTCAGAAGCCAGAGGGTGTGTGTGTTTGTGTGAGTGTGTGTGTGTGTGTGGATAAAGACACATTTGATGTGATATGTGTGTGTGTGGGTGGTTATACTGTAGAAGTATTTGTGTGTATTTCTGTGGTTGTTATTACATTTGTGTGTGTGTGTGTGTGTGTGCTCCTGCACTGTGTCAGTGTAATTTAGCCCCCAGACTCCAGCGCTGTATTTCCTAGTGAAGACAGATTGACCTGCCGCAGACAGGAAGGGACCGGAGACATTCATCCTCTCTGTCTCTGTCTCTCTCTCTCTCTTATCTCTCTATTCACTCCCTCTCTCTCTGTCTATCTCTCCCTCCCTCTCTCTCTCTCTCTCTCTTTCTCTTATCTCTCTATTTACTCCCTCTCTCTCTCTCTCTCTCTCTCTCTCTGTCTATCTCTCCCTCCCTCTCTCTCTCTCTGTCTCCCTCTCCCTCCCTCTCTCTCTCTCTCTCTCTCTCTCTCTCTCTCTGTCTCCCTCTCCCTCTGCTTCCCTCTCTCTCGGTCTCCCTATCTCTCTCTCTCTCTGTCTCTCTCTCTGTCTCCCTCCCTCCCTCCCTCCCTCCCTC
>BROE01000005.1:1485393-1498846 GCA_036571765.1 Plecoglossus altivelis | reverse complement strand
CCTCCCTCCCTCCCTCCCTCTCTCTCTCTGCTTCCCTCTCTCTCGGTCTCCCTATCTCTCTTTCTGTCTCTCTTCCCAGTTTCTCCCTCTCTGTCTCTCTCTCTGTCTCTCTCTCCCTCCCTCCCTCCCTCCCTCTCTCTCTGTTTCCCTTTCTCTCTTTCTGTCTCTCTTCCCAGTTTCTCCCTCTCCTACCTTCTTGTCTCAGAGAGGATTTCTCTACTCCTCCATTTCTCTTTTCACCTCTCCAACTCTTTAAGTCTTCTTCATCTCTAGATGGATGGACAGCATAAATGAAGAAAGGGGAGGGAGAGAGGAGAGAGGAGAGTGAAGAGGGAGAAAGGAGATGGAGGGGGGGGCAAGGGGGAGAGGAAGTAGAGGAAGGGAGGATAGGGGAGAGGGAGTTAGGAGAGGTAGTGAGGAGAGGGAGGTGACTAGAGAGAGGATAGGGGAGAGAGAGTGAGGAGAGGGAGGTGAGGGGAGAGAGAGTGAGGAGAGGGAGGTGAGGAGAGAGGAAGTGAGGAGAGGGAGGTGAGGAGAGAGGGAGGAGAGTAAGCCTGTAATCTGATGGCTGTACATGTTGGGAATGTGGAACATTTGACACCTGAACTAAGGTGGGCAGTGACTGGAAACTCATGCCTCCCTCCCCCAACACGCACACACACACTCTCACACTCACACATTCTCACACACACACACTCTCACGCTCACACATTCTCACACACACACACACTCTCACGCTCACATATCCTCACACACACACACACACACACACACACACACACTCTCACACTCACACATCCTCACACACAAACACACACACTCTCACACATCCTCACACACGCTCACACACTCACGCTCACACATCCTCACACACACACACACACACACACTCTCACACATCCTCACACACGCTCTCACACTCACGCTCACACATCCTTACACTCACACACACTCACACACACACACACGGCGTACATGTGAGGCTGCAGAAAGGTGTGTTCCACCAGAGGTGTGTTCTACCAGAAGACCTTCTCTTTCAGACGCTGATCAATGAGAAACAATGTGTATGTGTGTTTGGGTGTGTGTGTGTGAGGGTGTGTGTGTTTGGATGAGGGTGTTTGTGTGTGTGAGGGTGTGTGTGTGTGTGAGAGTTTGTGTGTGTGTCTGCAGGGTGTGTATGTGTATTTGGGTGTGTGTGTGTCTGCAGGGTGTGTGTGTGTTTGGGTGAGGGTGTGTGTGTGTGTGTGTGTGTGAGAGAGAGGTTGTGTGTGTGTCTGCAGGGTGTGTGTGTGAGAGTGTGTGTGTGTGTGTGTCTGCAGTATCTTTGTGTTTGGCTGTGAGAGAGTGTATGTGTTTGTGTGAGGAGCTATAAAAGAGAGCGATAGTGTGTGTGTGTTGTGTGTGTTTTGTGTGTTTTGTGTGTGTGTGTGTTGTGTGTGTTGTGTGTGTGTGTGTGTGTTGTGTCCATCAATAATTGTGTGCTCCAATCTGTGATTAATCTACTTTAATCTCCAGCAGCATAGGACTGTGGGCAGACAGAACAGGCTTCATTAGGGAAATGAAAGCACACTCCCCTCTCCTCTAGATCCACTTGTGTGTGTGTGTGTGTGTGTGTGTGTGTGTGTGTGTGTGTGTGCGTGTGTGTGTGTGTGTATCTGCAGGGTCTGTGTGTGTGTGTGTATCTGCAGGGTCTGTGTGTGTGTGTATCTGCAGGGTCTGTGTGTGCGTGTGTGTGTGTGTATCTGCAGGGTCTGTGTGTGTGTGTGTATCTGCTGGATCTGTGTGTGTGTGTGTATCTGCTGGATCTGTGTGTGTGTGTATCTGCAGGGTCTGTGTGTGAAAGAGACAGTTTCTGAGAAACTCGGTAAAGGACTATCATAATCACACAGGCATATTCACTCACATCCATGCACACCAGACAAACATACCTTCAGAGAATATCAGTCTCTAACACTCTCTTCTCTCTCTCTCGCTGTCTCCCTCTCTCTGTCTGTCTGTCTCTCTCTCTCTGTCTGTCTGTCTGTCTCTCTCTCTCCGTCTCTTTCTTTCTCTCTCTCTCTTTCTGTCTTTCTCTATTTATGTCTCTCTCCGTCTCTTTCTCTCTCTCTCTCTCTCTCTCTCAGAGAACAGTTCCTGGATCACTCACATCTCACTGGAGACATGGTGCATGTGTCAGTTATAAACGTTCGAGAAATCATCCGTGTGTGAGAGAGAGACTGGAGACAGAGAGAGAGAGAGAGAGAGACAGAGAGAGAGACAGAGAGAGAGACTGGAGACAGAGAGACAGAGAGAGAGACAGAGAGAGAGACTGGAGACAGAGAGAGAGAGAGAGACAGAGATAGAGACTGGAGACAGAGAGAGAGAGAGAGACTGGAGACAGAGAGAGAGAGACTGGAGACAGAGAGAGAGAGAGAGACTGGAGACAGAGAGAGAGAGACTGGAGACAGAGAGACAGAGAGAGAGACTGGAGACAGAGAGAGAGAGAGAGAGACAGAGAGAGAGAGACTGGAGACAGAGAGAGAGACAGAGAGAGAGAGACTGGAGACAGAGAGACAGAGAGAGAGAGACTGGAGACAGAGAGACAGAGAGAGAGACAGAGAGACTGAGAGAGAGACAGAGAGACTGAGAGAGAGACAGAGAGAGAGAGACGGAGAGAGAGAGAGACAAAGAGAGACGGAGAGAGAGAGACGGAGAGACAGAGAGAGAGAGACAAAGAGAGACGGAGAGAGAGAGATGGAGAGACAGACAGAGAGAGAGAGACAGGAGACAGAGAGAGAGAGAGAGACGTAGAGAAAGAGAGAGAGACAGAGAGAGAGAGAGACACAGAGAGAGAGAGAGAGAGAGAGAGAGACGGAGAGACAGAAAGAGAGAGAGACAGAGAAAGAAAGAGAGACAGAGAGAGACGGAGACAGACAGACAGACAGACAGACAGACAGAGAAAGAGAGACTGACACAGAGAGACAGAAAGAGAGAGAGAGGTTCCATCCTGCCTCCTCTTCAACAGTCTAAACCATGTCAATGTGTTTAATCCTCCTTTTAGACATTCTGCACTTGAACGTGAAATGCTTTCGCGCGCTTTATGTTTTTATGTTATTTGTTTTGACAAATAAAGGGGCATCGATTCCGGTCATTCTGATAGTGAACAGCACACTCTGTGTTTTATTTGAATTGTGTGTGTGTGTGTGTGTGTTGTATGACCTGTTGACGCACCGCAGCAGCAAAGAAGAATATTATCATCGCTAAGACAGCTTGTCTACAACGCATCGCCCTCGCTTTTTTGTCAACACCTACGCGTTAATTGAACTAAAACCGAAAATGCGGCCTAATTATAAGAGGATGTTTCTCCGCTGCTCTTTCTCGTGCTTGAGTGGTGTAGCAGGATGAGTGGGAGGATGAGGAGGGGAGGAGGGGGGGGGGGGAGAGAGGAAAACAGCAGATTAGAAACCTCTCTCTTCCTTTTGTCATTTGGGAGCTGTTTTGAGAGCAAAAGATAACTCGCTCCGGGCCTACTTAGGCACAAGTAGGCTCTCGGAGAGAAGTGTCTCTTGTCTTTACATTATTGATCTTGACAGCTGTGCAAAAATGCAGGGACACCGTTTTGATATTTCAAGTTCAAATATTCGTTACATACACACAGAGAACAGGACCGTTTTCGAAGAACGGCCATTTGGCGGGATTGAACTTTCCGGTGAATTCACCCGGTGTTCTTTCACCCCGGCGATTTATCGCGCTCCTTTGAACCGTTTGAAGATAAGCTGTTCATTTACGACACACATCCCTCCGTTCGCTTTTCCGAGGGTACCGCTTAAAATCGGTGTGGGGAATCGGCTTAAAGCCTTTCCCCACCCCCCTGGCGCGAGGGGTGAGAAGATTGTCAACGCACCCGCCACCACTATGCGCGGATGGCGACACGGATTGGCACCGTACCGCGTCTGTTTGAGAGAGAGTGTGTGAAAGCAAAGGAGGTTTTCCTTTCAGTGGCAAACTAGCGAGCTCACCGGAAAAGGGGGACATGCTTTGTGAAATCCTCCTAACAGCTGTCGTTTGGATACCGCGAGAGACGTCGTAGCCGTTAAGGAATGTCTGCAAGTCCGGGTTGTCTCGTTGGTTATAAGTTCAAAACAGACCTCGACTGTTCTCTCCCGGGAGTAGAATAATTTGACGAAGCAATGCAAGCGAAAAGGCCGTTTTAAATGGCAGAAGTTGAAGTTTCCAAAACCCCCAGTTTTGAGGGAGGTGAGTATTGTCCGTTTCTCCGTTTCCTTTTTGCGTCACTGGTGTGGAAAGGCGCGATGCGGTGACTGACTAACTGCTTGGTAATTTCCTCATTTGGCTTGTGATGTAAAGCTATTTAACCTTATTTCCTCGGTTCGTTTGGTTTAGGAATTCCACAGTGTATGAACATCGCTACATTCAGTGCCGATGTGCTGAATCTATTATCCGTACTTCAGTACGTCTTATTTTAACTTAAATGACTCCTTAGTCATTTAAGTTAATTGTGTCATCTTGGAACCATCGAGCTATACCGGAGCTGTCATTATATTACTGTTAGTGCCAGGAAGTGAATTCCCGCTGTAACGATTTGTCGGGGCACGGGACGCACGCCCACTCCAGCGCAGAGGCGATGGCGCGCGGAGGGAGCTGTCCTCGGTGCTGCAGCGCGCGGAATGGAACGCCGTCGGGTTCCTGTCGCGAGGGGGCACGCGAGCGGTTCCTCTGATCTGTGCGCGGCTCTTGGGACTGTCATGGGTTTATAATGAACACCGTCCGACCAATCGCAAACGGGATGAGACTCAAATAGAATCATATTCTCCTGGTTGTTTGAATGTGAAGATTCGTGTTTATGTAAGACTCTATTCGTGTGGGTGTGGTTCCTTCTGAGGCAGTTCCCGTGTGTTGTCCGTGTGTTCTCCGTGTGTTCTGCAGGAGAACAGCTGACGGTTGGAGCGTCATGTCTCTGGACTGAGCTACTAACGGTCTTCTCCAGTAATGCTCGCCATGAAGTAGGGTTTTAGGGTGACAAAGTGACGTCAGGGTCTCCATACCAGCACCTCCTGGTTGACCTGCACTCCCCCCATCTCCCACTCTCTCCCTTCCTGTCTCTCTGTCCCACTCTTCCCCCTCTCTCCCCCCTCTGTCTACCTCACCCCTCTTTTCCCTCTCTCTCTCTCCCTCTGAATCTCTCACCCATCTCTCTCCCATCTGTCTGTCTCTCCCTGCCTCTCTACAGTACCTCACCCCTCTTTCCCCTCTCTCACCCCCTCTGTCTCTCTCACCCCTCTCTCTCCACTACCCTCTGCCTCCCCCTCCCCCTCTCCCCCGGATTTGCCAGTCCCTCCCTCAGTCTGTGTTTGAGCCTCTCTAGTCACTCTTTGGTCTCGCTCAGGTTTACATAAACAAGGTGGTGGGCTGAAGGGTGGTCCGGAGTAGATCGATGTGGTTACATTTGTATTGACAGCAGCTTTGTGTGAATACCCAGGAGTGCACACACACATCTCAGCACCTGTGTGAGCGTGTGTGTATCCTGTGTGAGCGTGTGTGTATCCTTTTGTGAGCGTGTGTGTGTCTTGTGTGTGTGTCCTGTGTGTGTGTGTGTCCTGTGTGTGTGTGTGTGTCTTGTGTGTGTGTGTGTGTCCTGTGTGTGTGTGTGTCCTGTGTGTGTGTGTGTCCTGTGTGTGTGTGCGTTCTTCATGTGTGTGTGTGCCTTCTCATTGTGTGCGATCTGTGTGTCTGTGTTTGTTGTCTCTTTGTATGTGTCTGTCTGTGTGTGTGTGTTGTCTGTGTGTGTGTTGTCTGTGTGTGTGTTGTCTGTATGTGTGTTGTCTGTCTGTGTGTGTGTGTGTGTTGTCTGTGTGTGTGTTGTCTGTGTGTGTGTTGTCTGTATGTGTGTTGTCTGTATGTGTGTGTGTGTGTGTTGTCTGTGTGTGTGTTGTCTGTATGTGTGTGTGTGTGTGTGTGTCTGTCTGCGTGCGTGTGTGTTTTGTAAAGGTAGGCATACCTTTCCCTGAATATATTATTGTACATGTGTTTATGAAATGGTGTCTGTTTGTATGTGTGTGTGTGCATGAAAGAGAAATGGAGAGGGAGAGAGAAAGGGGGAGAGAAACAGAGGCAGAGAGAAAGGAAGAGAGAGAGAGGTAGAGAGAGAGAAAGGGAGGGAGAGAGAGGTAGAGATCACTGTTGCTAATCCACACCACATGAAGCAAATGGCTTTTTCATGTAAAATATGTTTCCTCCTTTTCTCCTCTTGATGATGATGATGTATCCCAGCACGTTCTCTCTCTCTCTCTCTCTCTCTCTCTCTCTCTCTCTCTTTCTTCCTCTCTCTCATCCTCTCCTCGTGCTTTCCTCTCTCTCTTTCTTGACCTCTCTTCTCTGCTCTCTCTCTCTCTCTCTACTATCTTCCTCTCTCTCTCTCGTTTCTCTCTCTCTCTTTCATTCTCTCTCTCTCTCTCTCTCCTCTCTCTCTTCTCGCCATTCTCTCTCTCTCTCTCTTATCTTCCTTTCTCTTCTCTCTCTCTTCTCTTGTCTCTCTCTCTCTCTCTCTCTCTCTCTCTTCCTCTCCCCCCTCTCTCTCTTCCTGTTCTCTCTCCTCTCTCTCCCTCTCCCCCCCCTCTTCTGTCTTCCTCTCTCTCTCTTCGTCTCACTCTCTGTCTCTTGTATACTCTTCTCTTCCTTCTCTCCCCACCCCCCCTCTCTCTCTCCCTCTCTCTCTCCCTCTCTCTCTGGCTTTCCACTTTCCCCTCTCCTCTCTCCCTCTCTCTCCCCTTTCTTCCATTTCCTTATCTTTACTAGATAGCACACTAAGGCAAAGAAGCCAATATTGGCGCTCAGACTCGAGAGCTACCCCTGCCACCTCCTTCCCATCACCCTCCCCTCCTCTCCCTCCCCCTACCTCCCTTCCTCCCCCCTCGCTACCGCCTGCCCAATCCTCCTCCCCTCCGCAGTCAAGACAATTAATGTGTAATTCTCTTTGACTGCTGAGGCACACGTGCGGCATCATTAGGATGTTGATTTTGCTGTGCTGTGTTATGCGACAGTACAGCTGAGGTGTTATTGCTGTCCAGCTACATTAGCTGTTGTTATCCGCTAATGTTGCTGGTAAATACAAACCTTCAATAGCGTCTCAACTCTGCTTGTTGAACTGCTCTTTCTCTCTACATTAGGTTTTCACACAATAGGTTACTTGCACCTGACAATGAAGAGCATGACATGTTTTGGTCACAACGCCTCTGTCATGTGATCGTGATATCAGTGACATCAGTAGTATCTGTCATGTGACCTTGATGTCGGTGACATCAGAGAGGATGACACCGCGAGGCAGCCGGGCCTAGCGGTATCTACTCAAATCATTCAGATATCGAATCGCATTGATTCCTGTAGACGACTTATGATCTTCATCTGGTATCCCTCTCATGGTTTACTGCTTCAATAACTTCCAGTCTCACCGTGGTTACTAAGTCGCAAGCGCTGCCCCCCCCCTCCCCTACCCCTCCCCCACCCACTCCCCCTCCCCCCCACTCACCCCCCTCCCCCTCCCCCACTCCCCTCCCCACTCCTCCAGCCTGTGAGAAAGCTCACACTTGGGAGTTATACTGCTGTCTGTTTACCTGTTTACCCTTGTAGTTTGCCAGCTATGTAAGTGTGACAAACATGCAAAACAAAAGTCCTTTTCTACACCACTTTATCTCCCAGAAGATAACGTCACCCGCAACTGAATTTGTTCTACTGTCGGTATTTGCGTGCATTCGGTTTGTGATGTTAGTTAGATACCGTGATCTGAAATTCAGCGTAAACCGCTACTCAACATTCCTTTCGCGATTAAGACAAACATTTTGACACTAACACAATGAAGTGCAATAATTTAGGGGCTAGTTAGGATGAGAAAATAATCTTAGATAAATAATAAATACGAGAATACAGGTTTTGCCTTTCCAAGTCCATTTGTGTGTCTCCAGACATTGCAGACGTATTTTTTCGCAGTTTAATTAAATCATGTAAATCATGTTAAATCATGTTCTGGAAGAGATCTCCTCTGCGTTGGATAGAGGATGTCTGTCTCTGTCTCACTCCTCTCAGATTGTTCCTCTCTTACTCCATCTTTCCCCACTCGTCCCTCTCTCCCCTCTCTCTCTCGCTCTCTCCCCTCTCTCTCTCTTTCTCTTCTTCCTCTCTTTCACTCTCCACTATGTGCTCTCCTCTCTATCCTTCCCTCTTCTCTCCTCTCTCTCCTCTCCTCTTCTCTCCTCTCTCTCCTCTCTTCTTCTCTCCTCTCCTCTCTATCCTCTCCTCTTCTCTCCTCTCTATCCTCTCGTCTTCTCTCCTCTCTCTCCTCTCCTCTTCTCTCCTCTCTCTCCTCTCCTCCACTCTCCTCTCTATCCTCTCCTCCACTCTCCTCTCTATCCTCTCGTCCTTTCTCCTCTCTCTCCTCTCCTCTTCTCTCCTCTCCTCCTTTCTCCTCTCTCTCCTCTCCTCTCCTCTCTCTCCTCTCCTCTCCTCTCCTCTCTCTCCTCTTCTCTCCTCTCTCTCCCTCGTTCTCCCTGTGAAGTTGAGGAGATCAGAAGGAGACTATGGAATCAGCTGCCAGATATCTTTATCCTCCCGGAGAGACGCACACATACACACACATCCTTCCAGTCCAGAGAGAGACGCACACATACACACACATCCTTCCAGTCCAGAGAGAGACACACACACTCACACACATCCTCCCAGTCCAGAGAGAGACACACACACTCACACACATCATCCCAGTCCAGAGAGACACACACACACTCACACACACCCTCCCAGTCCAGAGAGAGACACACACACACACACACCCTCCCAGTCCAGAGAGAGACACACACATACACACTCACGCCCATCATCCCAGTCCAGAAATTGGAGCGCTAATGGAATGTTGAAGCAGAGTCATACACACACACACACACACACACACCAAACACACAGACACACACACCAAACATACACACACATACCAAACATACACACACACACACCAAACATACACACAGCAAACACACGCACACACACACACACACCAAACATGCACACACACACACACGCTCACACACACAGCAAACACCCTTCACCACCCTCCTTTGATGTAAGTGTGGTGTCTCTGTGGGAGCCCTTTACCAGCCTGGGAGTGTGTGTGTCTGTGTGTGTGTGTGTGTGTGTATGTCTGTCTGTGTGTGCGTGTGTGTGTCTGTGTGTGTGTCTATGTGTGTGTGTGTGTGTGTGTTTGTGTGTGTGTGTCTGTGTGTCTGTGTGTGTCTGTGTGTGTGTCTGTGTGTGTCTGTGTGTGTGTCTGTGTGTGTCTGTGTGTGTGTGTGTGTCTGCATTAAGATGCTACCCTTGTCTTCCTGTTTATATATACTCCCGCCTCCTCACTCACCCCCCCCCCAGGGGGTCCTGGGAAATCCAGTTGTAGCACGTGGAGCAGAGGAAGGCCTTACTGTGCGTGTTAGACAGCAGAGAGAGATACCATGTTAGACAGCAGAGAGAGAGAGAGAGAGAGAGAGACCATGTTAGACAGCAGAGAGAGAGAGAGAGAGAGACCATGTTAGACAGCAGAGAGAGAGAGAGAGAGACCATGTTCGACAGCAGAGAGAGAGAGACCATGTAAGACAGCATGACATCAGAGAGAGACCACAACACAGCATGACAACAGAGAGAGAGACCACAACACAACATGACATCAGAGAGAGACCACAACACAGCATGACAACAGAGAGAGAGACCACAACACAACATGACATCAGAGAGAGACCACAACACAGCATGACAACAGAGAGAGAGACCACAACACAGCATGACAACAGAGAGAGAGAGACAGCAGAGAGAGAGAGACATTAGACAGCGAGAGAGGAGACCATGTCTAGACGCAGAGACGAGAGAGAACCATGTTAGAAGCCAAAAAAGACCATGTAGACAGCAGAGAGAGGAGAGGAGACCATATTAACAGCAGAGAGAGAGAGAGATTGTGTTAGACAGCAGAGAGAGAGAGACCATGTTAGACAGCAGAGAGAGAGAGAGACCATGTTAGACAGCAGAGAGAGAGAGAGACCACGTTAGGACAGCATACGAGAGAAGAACCATGTTAACAAGCAGGAGAGAGAGACCATGTTAGACAGGAGAGAGAGAGACCATGTTAGACAGCAGAGAGAGAGGAGAAAAAATAAAAGCAGACAATGTGATAGATAGAGGGAGAGACAAAGAAGGAGTGAAAGAGAGAGAGAGTTAGACACAGAGAGAGAGAGACCATGAAGCAGAGAGAGAGAGAGACCATGTTAGACAGCAGAGAGAGAGAGAGAGAGACCATGTTAGACAGCAGAGAGAGACCATGTTAGACAGCAGAGAGAGAGAGACCATGTTAGACAGCAGAGAGAGAGAGACCATGTTAGACAGCAGAGAGAGAGAGACCATGTTAGACAGCAGAGAGAGAGAGAGAAGACGCCATGTCTAGACCAGCATGAGAGAAGAAGACCCAGTTGACAGCAGAGAGAGAGAGAGAAGACCATTAGACAGCCAGAGAGAGAGGACCCATGTTGACAGAGGAGAAGCCATGTGTAGATCAGCAGGAGAGAGAGAGCCAGTTAAACAGCAAGAGAGAGAGAGACCATGTTAGACAGCATAGAGAGAGAGAGAACCATGTTAAGACAGCAGAGAGCAGAGAGAGACCATGTAGAGAGACCAGACGAGAGGAAGACCCAGATAGACACAGAGAGAGAGAGACTGTTTTTGTATTGTTCACAGTCCTGTTCACTGATGGCGACCAATCACAGTCCTGTTCACTGATGGTGACCAATCACTGTCCTGTTCACTGATGGTGACCAATCACAGTCCTGTTCACTGATGGTGACCAATCACTGTCCTGTTCACTGATGGTGACCAATCACTTTGAGCTGGGATGTTCAGAGGTAGTCTACCTTCCTCAGGAAGAAAAGAGGATCAGGGAATACCACCTCTTCAAAGACAAAAACACACATACACACACGACGGACACACCCCACACACGGGAACACACACACACCACGGACCCACACACACAGATATACACACACACACAATATACAAAAACACACACACACAAACACACGGGACGAGCACACACATACACATGTGCAGCAGTCCTAACCCATCATCACAGGTCACACAGCCTAGCACTGGAATCATCAACAGCATAAGCCTCTAAAGTGTCATCCTCACTGCTCTAGAAGTGAGGGGGGCGGTCAGAGGGTGAGGAAGAAGGGAGGTGAGGGAAGGGAGAGAGAGGAGGAAGGGATCAGCGGTGAGGAGAGAGCAGAGGAGGAGGAGGAAAGGGCTGGGGGGTGATGGAGAGGAGGGTGAGGAGGAGAAGAGGGAGGAGGACAGAGGGGCAGGGAGGGACCAGAAGAGAGAGGGAGGGAGAGAGGCCAAGAAGGCGAGGAGAGAGAGGAGCCAGAGAGAGGAGGAGGCGATGGGAGGTAGGGGGAGGGCCAGGGAAGAGGGGGCAGGGAGGGCCAGACGAACAGAAGAGAGAGGAGGGAGAGAGAGGGAGGGAGGGCCAGAGAGAGGAGGGAGGGCCAGAGAGAGGAGGGAGAGAGGGGGAGGGCCAGACAGAGGAGGGAGGGAGGGAAGAGGGGGGAGGCCCAGAGAGAGGAAGGAGGGAGGGGGAGGGAGGGTCAGAGAGAGGAGGGAGAGAGGGGGAAGGAGGGCCAGAGAGAGGAGGGAGGGAGGGGGAGGGAGGGCCAGAGAGAGGAGGGAGAGAGGGGGAGGGAGGTGACAGGTGGAAGCAGAGAAAAGGGGAAAGGTAGAGGAAGATAAAAGCCGACTGATAAGTATCACAGAGAGAGAAATAGAGAGAGGGGCGAGAGAGGCAGGGTTTCACTTGGTGTTTAGACCGTTGGCATGTGTTGATCCCATGGTTCCCTTTCACACTGCTGTTGGTTCCACACCCTTTCACACTGCTGTTGGTTCCACACCCTTTCACACTGCTGTTGGTTCCACACCCTTTCACACTGCTGTTGGTTCCACACCTTTTCACACTCTTCAGGAACAACGTGAGAGTCTCCTGCAGCAGAACTCACCTTAGTCATCAGGGCTATATTCAGATGCACCGCATGCATCTCACAAGCGTCTCACAGGCATCTCATCTGAAGAGCAGTTATGTATTCCACTTGCTGGAGTGTGTGTTGGTGCGTCTGTGGGGGATGGTGTGTGTGTGTGTGTGTGTGTGTGTGTGTGTGTGTGTGCGTGCGTGCGTGCGTGCTTGTGATTGTGTGGGTAGTGTGTGTGTGGGTGATGGTGCGTGTGAGTGTGTGATGGTGTGTTTCTTTGTTGGAGAGAGGGAGAGACCAGCAGAGAGAGAGAGACCATCAGATGGAGAGACCAGCAGAGGACAGATACCAGCAGAGAGAGAGCAGCAGAGAGAGAGAGCAGCAGAGAGAGAGAGCAGCAGAGGACAGAGAGCAGCAGAGGACAGATACCAGCAGAGGATAGATACCAGCAGAGATAGAGAGAGCAGCAGAGTGAGAGAGCAGCAGGGAAATTCTCCTAATAGGACTCGAGTGTGAAACCTGGACTGATCTGCTGTTTGTTTAAGAGAGGAGAGTATAGGGTTTGGTACACACACACACACACACACACACACACACACTCTCTCACTCTCTCTCACTCCCTCTCTCTCTCTCTCTCTCACTCTCTCTCACTCTTTCCGCCCCCCCCCTCTCTCTCTCTCTCTCTCTCTCTCTCTCTCTCTCTCTCTCACACACACACACACACATCTGGTTAGTGAGCCTGTATTCTCCATTATGTGTTTAATGGAGAGAACAATATGAATGCATTAAAGGCTCTCTTGCTTGTTAATCCCCATTATAGACAGCATGCTGTCACGCACACACACTTACACACACATGCTTATATAAACACACTTACCTACACACACTTGTGCTGTACACACACACACACACACACACACACACACACACACACGGCAACACATGTTCAAAGGAGCTTCGGAGCTTCAGAGAGCTGGGAGGAGGAAGAGAACAGATGTCCAGGAGATGGGGTGGGGTGGGGAGTGTGTGTGTGTGACACATCAGTACTGTCAGCGCTGTGATTCGGTGGCAAGGAGGAGAGTAACCTCCCTGGGCAGGGACTGTGGGAGACGAGGAGGGCAGGTCCTGGGGCGGTCCACACCCAGCAGACAGCAACCTTCCTGGGCAGAGACGGCCTCCGTGGCCCCTGTGGAGACTGTGCTGATCGCAGTGGAACTGCTGGGAAAGCGTGTAGTGGAACCTCTGGTTGGAACGTCTGGCAGGAACGTTTAAGTGGAACCTCTGTTGGAACCTCTGGTTGGAACGTCTGGTAGATCTTTCCGTGGAAACGGTGCCACAGATTCTAGCGGGAGGTGTGTTGGAACGTCTTGTGGAACCTCTGTCGGAACGTTTTAGCGGAACCTTTTGCA
>BROE01000005.1:1472893-1477893 GCA_036571765.1 Plecoglossus altivelis | reverse complement strand
AGGTACCTGATGGCTGGGATCAGCGATGAGGACTCCCTGGCCAAACGCCAGCGCACTCATGACCAATATCCTTCTGAGGCTGCAGGCTGTCACACACACACACACACACATGACACACACACACACACGACACACACACGTGACACGCACACGTGACACACACATGACACACGACACACACACATGTGACACGCACACGAGACACACACATGACACACATGACACACACGACACACACACGTGACACACACACGCGTGACACACACACATGACACACACACACACATGACACAAACACATATGACACACACACACGACACACACACGACACACATGACACACACGCATATGACACACACACGACATCTACACACACACACACACGACATGCATAGACACACACACACACGACATGTATAGACACACTCACACACGACATGCATAGACACACACAAACACACACACATGTACACACACACACGTACACACACACACGTACACATGCACGCCCGTGTGTTGACTCCTTGACTCGTGCGACGTGGATGAGGCAGACGTTTGAAGAAGCAGATAAGAACGGAGACGGCCTCCTGAACATGGAGGAGATTCACCAGCTGCTGCACAAGATGAACGTCAACCTGCCCAGGAGGAAGGTCAAGCAGCTGTTCCAGGTAGGAAGAGAGACAGACAGGAAGAGAGACAGACAGGAAGAGAGACAGACAGGAAGAGAGAGAGACAGGAAGAGAGACAGGAAGAGACAGACAGGAAGAGAGACAGACAGGAAGAGAGACAGACAGGAAGAGAGACAGACAGGAAGAGAGACAGGAAGAGACAGACAGGAAGAGACAGACAGGAAGAGAGACAGACAGGAAGAGAGACAGGAAGAGAGAGACGGGAAGAGAGAGAGACAGGAAGAGAGAGACAGGATGAGAGAGACAGGAAGAGAGACAGGAAGAGACAGACAAGAAGAGAGACAGGAAGAGAGACAGACAGGAAGAGAGACAGGAAGAGAGACAAACAGGAAGAGAGACAGGAAGAGAGAGAGACAGGAAGAGAGAGACAGGAAGAGAGAGACAGGAAGAGAGAGAGACAGGAAGAGAGACAGACAGGAAGAGAGACAGACAGGAAGAGAGAGACGGGAAGAGACACAGACGGGAAGAGACACAGACGGGAAGAGACACAGACGGGAAGAGAGACAGACAGGAAGAGAGAGAGAGACAGGAAGAGAGAGAGACAGGTATAGAGAGACAGGGAGAGAGAACGGAAGACAGGTAGAGAGAGAGAGACAGGAAGAGAGAGACAGGAAGAGAGGGACGGGAAGAGAGAGAGACAGGAAGAGAGAGAAACGGGAAGAGAGAAAGACGGGTAGAGAGAGAGACAGTTTGAGAGGCAGACAGGTAGAGTAACAGCTGGTCCAGGCAGGCAGACAGACAGGTAGAGTAACAGCTGGTCCAGGCAGGCAGACAGACAGGTAGAGAAGCAAGCAGGCAGAGAGAAAGGAAGATTAGTAGAAGTGGGTCACATGACCTTAGGTGACCGAGACCAATTGAGGGAAACTGTCCTGAGGGGAGAGAGAGAGACAGTGATACATAGGGGAGAGAGAGAGACATAGATACTGACAGCAGGATAGGGGAGAGAGAGACAGTGATACTGACAGCAGGATAGGGGAGAGAGAGAGAGACAGTGATACATAGGGGAGAGAGAGAGACATAGATACAGCAGGATAGGGGAGAGAGAGACAGTGATACTGACAGCAGGATAGGGGAGAGAGAGAGACAGTGATACTGACAGCAGGATAGGGGAGAGAGAGAGAGACAGTGATACTGACAGCAGGATAGGGGAGAGAGACACAGTGATACTGACAGCATGATAGGGGAGAGAGAGAGACAGTGATACTGACAGCAGGATAGGAGAGAGAGAGACATAGATACAGCAGGAGAGAGAGAGAGATAGAGACATAGATACAGCAGGAGAGAGAGAGAGATACAGCAGGAGAGAGAGAGAGACATAGATTCAGCATGAGAGAGAGAGAGAGAGAGAGAGAGAGAGAGAGAGAGAGAGAGACATAGATACAGCATGAGAGAGAGAGAGAGAGAGATACAGCAGGATAGTCAGGCCACGGTGCCTTTGCTGTGAGGGTCGTGTTTGTCAGATCTCATCAGTTCTTCAGGAGGATGACATGGAGACATGAGGTGTCACATCACGTAGACTGACCAGCAGCAGGAACACACACACACACACACACGTGCTCACACACTCACACACACACACACACACTCGCGCACACACACGTGCTCACACACTCACACACTAACACTCACACATGCTCACACACACACACACACACGCTCACACACACCTCCACACGCTCACACACACGCACGCATTCGCAATATGCACAGCGACCCACAAACGCACATCAAATATGTATTTGTTTGTGTGTATGTGCCTTGAATCTAAAGTATTAAAAAAGAATCAGCACAGAAGTGTTGTTAATGATCCAGTCAGGTCGCATTACATCTTTTATGAATGCGTTTCTAAAGCTGCAGTATAATTGGGCGTCTATGGCCCTTAGAGATGAGAGCAGAGACAAACGGGCCCTGGAGGTCCAACAGAACCGTCTCTCCTGACTGCTTCTCCCTGCAGTCTCTCCTGGCTCTCTGCTGGTGTTACAACAGAACCAGACGTCTCTCTGGCTGCTGCTGCCGGCTGCTGTCTGGAGAGACCAGCAGCCCTGGTCAGTCACGCAGAGACCAGAGTCAGAGAGACCAGAGTTAGGGAGGCCAGGGGCAGGGAGACCAGGGGCAGAGAGACCAGCAGCCCTGGTCAGTAATGCAGAGACCAGAGTCAGGAAGACCAGGGGCAGGGAGACCAGGGGCAGAGAGACCAGCAGCCCTGGTCAGTCAGGCAGAGACCAGAGTTAGGGAAACCAGGGTTAGAGAGACCAGAGTCAGGGAGACCAGGGGCAGGGAGACCAGAGTCAGAGAGACCAGTGTCAGAGAGACCAGTGTTAGACACAGGTAACTTAACATGATATGCAGGTGTATTGACATGGAAAAACAATGACAGTTATCTTGCAGCTGATCAACTATGAAGCGAGAAGTCGCTAGATTTATGACTAGATAAGATATGTTGTCGCTAGCGAAGGTCAAAGGTTAGGAGGTGGGCGGTGTGGGCGGTGTGTAACGTTTCACTGGCGCGTCGCCGGCAGGAGGCCGACACGGACGACCAGCAGGGGACGCTCACGTACGAGGAGTTCGCCGTCTTCTACAAGATGATGTCACTACGCCGTGATCTGTTCCTGCTGCTCATGGCTTACAGCGACAGGAGAGACAACCTCACCGCTGACGAGCTCGCTAACTTCCTGCGCACAGAGCAAAAGGTCAGAGGGGTCATGTAGAGGGACGGACACTGGGGGGTTGCTGAGTGGGTTTACCGGCCAATGGGCTTGGAGATGGTGGAACATGTGACTTATCCAGCCAATGGGCTTGGAGATGATGGAAAGAGTGACTTACCCAGCCAATGGGCTTGGAGATGATGGAAAGAGTGATTTATCCAGCCAATGGGCTTTGAGATTATTTAACAAGTGACTTTACCAGCTAATGGGCTTTGAGATGATGGAAAGAGTGACTTATCCAGCCAATGGGCTTGGAGATGGAAAGAGTGACTTATCCAGCCAATGGGCTTGAGATGATGGAACATGTGACTTATCCAGCCAATGGGCTGTAATAAAACGAATGTTCATCCATATGTGTGGATGTAGTTTGGTGGTAGTTTGGGGTATAAAAAAACTAACAGGGGACAACTGGGAGTGATGGTTTCTAGAGGCAAATACTAAACCTGAAAAACATGAAGGATCAGTGACACAATTGAGATAAAGAATTCACCAATGAGTTTTAAACTGACTCACGCGAATACAATATCTTTGGAATATTAAATTGATACCGTGTATGTAAAGACCAAAGAAACCAATTTTTCTAACATAGAAAAAGCAGAAATTCTTTAAACACGCTCTCCCAACCATGCCTACACCCCTGACATCTGCACTCATCTCCCCCATTCCCACTTCCCTCTCAGCCAATCCCTACCCTACCCTCTTCTCACTCCTCCCTCATCCTCCAAATCACCCCATCTCGTCTAACTCATCTTCTCTCTCTCATCTCTCTCTGTCACTCTCTCTCTCACTCACCTGATCCCTCTACGTCTGAACCTCACAAATCTCCTCTCACCTGCACTCTCTCTCAATCTCTCACCCTCTCTCTCAAGAAATAAACCTCTGTCTCTCCTCATCTCATCTCTCTCAAAAATCACCTTCACCTACTGTATCATCCCTCTCTCCAAAAAAAACCCACTCTCTTCCTCCCTCTCTCTCTCTTACTCTCTCACTCAGCAATCTGATTTGAAAGAACAGGAGCTGGTAATAAACACCATCATACCACGGTATGTAAAAAAATAGGAGTTCTCTCTCACTCTCTCATCTTTCTCTCTCCTCTCCATCTCTACCTCTCACACAGACAAACAAACGCTACCATCCTTTACCCATATGTGTGTACCAAAATACTCTCTCCACACTCTCTCTCCCTCTCTTCTCTCATCTCTCTTCTCTGATCTGAGATTCTCATATCTCTCTCCTGTCTTTCAACTGCCCTCTCTATCATCCCATCATCTCTCACTATTGTAATCACTCATCTCATCCCTTTAAATAACAAAATCTTCTTCTCCGAAATCTTTTCATCCCTGTATATTTACATTCTTTATATCACATAAAGTGATTGGATCCTCTGATGATCTCATCAGAGTCTTAAACATGCATCCATGTAGAGCTGCATGTCTCTGTTCATACTTCTGCTCACCCCTCTAGCTCCCAGGGAACCCCTGCCTCCCCGAATGCATCCCCTGACCTCGCCCCCATAAACAGCTGTCAGGTCTGCACTCTATCCCGCAGATGTAAGTGGAAAGTCACCACAGAATACTGTCTGGACGTCATTGACAAGTTTGAGGCT
>BROE01000005.1:1409676-1452176 GCA_036571765.1 Plecoglossus altivelis | reverse complement strand
CTGCAAGGAGCAGACTCGCGTAGTGGACGACAATGGTCAGTTACACACACACACACACACTCACACACACACTCACACACACACTCATGTACACACACACACACACTCACACACACACACACACTCATGTACACACACACACACACACTCACGTACACACACACACACTCATGTACACACACACACCCACACACACTCACACATACACTCACTCACACATACACACATACATACACACTCATGTACACACTCACGTACACATACACACATACATACACACACTCATGTACACACACACACACTCACGTACACACTCACGTACACACACACTCAGACTCACACACACACACCCAGACTCACACACACACACACCAGACACTGACATACACACACACAGACACTGACATACACACACACACTCACACACACGGACACTGACATACACACGCATACACTTACACTTAGACTCACACACACACACACACACACTCCCCCTCCAGGGGTGGTGCTGACAGCCCTGTCCCCAGGGAAGAGGGCCCGTCGCAGGGGAGAGGAAAGGACCCACTGGGTAAGGTCACCGAGCTCTGGAGAACAGCAGGGTTATCTGATGACTGTGGAGAAAGCAGCAGTACATGAAATACCTCATTTGTTCATTACTTCCAGAACGCTAAAATATGTGTCCGAGTGGTGTCTAAAAGTGTGGGTTGCATGAATATATATATGTGGTAATATATACATCTGTGTGTGTATATGTGCGTGTGTGTGTGTCTGTTTGTGTGTGTGTGTATATGTGTGTGTGTCTGTCTGTCTGTGTGTGTGTGTATGTGGGTGTGAGTGTGTATGTATGTGTGTGTGTGTGTATATGTGTGTGTGTGTGTATATGTGTGTATATGTGTGTGTGTGTATGTGTGTGTGTGTGTGCGTGTGTGTGTGTCAGGTTTTAATCCAGTGTGGGAGGAGACCCTGTCCTTCACCCTGCACATGGCTGACATCGCCATGGTGCGCTTCCTGGTTTGGGATCACGATCCTATTGGTCGAGACTTCGTAGGCCAGCGGACCATTGCCTTCAGCAGTCTCATGCCAGGTCTGTTACTCCGTGATATGTATGTGTGTGTGTGTGCGTGTGTGTGTGTGTGCGTGTGTGTGTGTGCGTGTGTGTGTGCGTGTGTGTGTGCGTGTGTGTGTGTGTGTGCCGTGTGGCGTGTGTGTGTGCGTGTGTGTGTGTGTGTGCGTGTGTGTGTGTGAAACATGCAGAGCTGTATATGTGGTGTGCGAGTGAGTGTGTGCGGTGTGTGTGTGGTGTGTGTGTGTGTGTGTGTGTGTGTGTGTTGTGTGTGTGTGTGTGTGAAACATGCAGAGCTGTATATGTGTGTGTATGCGAGTGAGTGTGTGCGTGCGTGCGTGCGTGTGTGTCTGTGTGTGTGTGTGTGTGTGTGCGTGTGTGTGTGTGCGTGTGTGTGAAACATGCAGAGCTGTATATGTGTGTGTATGCGAGTGAGTGTGTGCGCGTGCGTGTGTGTGTGTGTGTGTGTGTGAAACGTGCAGGGCTGTGAGTGTGTATCCTGACTCTCTAACCTTGAGTGCTCAGTCTCTCTGCTGCTGAGGTTAACAGCCACACAGCCACAAGACTGGATGAACACACTCTAACACTCACACACACACACACACACTCTCACACACACACTCTCACACACTCACACACACACACACACTCACACACACACACACACTCTCACGCACACACTCTCACACACTCACTCACACACACACACTCACACACTCTCACACTCACACACACACACACACTCTCATGCCACACAGCCTCTCAACACACTCACTCACACACACACACTCACACACGACACACTCACACACACACTCTGGCATGTGAGGAATGTGCACAGAGACATGTTCACCACACACACACACTCAACACACACACTCACGACGGACAAACCACCACACAACACACTCCACGGACGGACGTACACAACATAGAAAACAACACACACACTCTCACACACACACACACACACTCACGGACGCTCTCACACACACGAACTTCACACTCCTCACACTAACACACTCTCACACACACACACTCGCGGACGGACGTACACACACACACACACACACACAGTCATGTACTTGACAGAGGTATCTGTTTTCTCTGCTTGGAGCGCAGCATGGATGAGCAACATATTAAACTATCTGCTAGAGTCATGTCACTCATCTATCTTCTCCTCTTCATCTCTCTTTCCCTTTCTTCCTTCTCTGTCTCCCTCCTCCCTCTCTCCCCTTTCTCCCTCTGTCTCCCTCTGTCTCCCTCTCTCTCCCCTTTCTCCCTCTGTCTCCCTCTCTCTCACCTTTCTCCCTGTCTCCCTCCTCCCTCTCTCTCCCCTTTCTCCCTCGGTCTCCCTCTTCCCTCTCTCTCCCCTTTCTCCCTCTGTCTCCCTCCTCCCTCTCTCTCCCCTTTCTCCCTCTGTCTCCTTCCTCCCTCTCTCTCCCCTTTCTCCCTCTGTCTCCCTCCTCCCTCTCTCTCACCTTTCTCCCTGTCTCCCTCCTCCCTCTCTCTCCCCTTTCTCCCTCTGTCTCCCTCTCTCTCCTCCTTCTCCTCCCTCCCTCCTCTCCTCTCTCCTCCTTCTCCACCCTCCTCTCCTCTCTCCTCCTTCTCTTCGCCCTCTTCTCCCCCCTCCTTCTCCTCTCCTCTCTCCTCCTTCCCCCCCTTCTCTCCTCTCACTCTTCTCCCCTACCTCTCCTCTCCAGGTTACAGACATGTGTACTTGGAGGGGCTGACAGAGGCCTCCATCTTCATCCATGTCTCCGTCCATGACATCTTTGGAAAGGTAGGAGGCAACATCAGCCACTGTGTAGAGTCTGTCGCCTATCTTTCTCTTTGTATATATCTCTCTCTGTTTGTTTGTCTCTCTCCCTATCTTTGTCTTTGTATATATATATCTCCCTGTCTCTCTCTCTCTCCCTATCTTTGTCTTTGTATATATATATCTCCCTGTCTCTCTCTCTCCCTGTCTTTCTCTTTGTATATATCTCTCCCTGTCTCTCTCTCTCCCTGTCTGTTTGTCTCACTAGTTCTCTCTCTGTATATCTCTCTCTGTCTGGCTGTCTCTCTCCCTAGTTCTGTCACTGTATATGTCTCTCTCTGTGTCTCTCTCTGTGTCTGTGTGTGTGTGTGTGTCTCTCTCTTTCTCTCTCTCTCTCTCTCTCTCTGTCTGTGTCTCTCTCTGTCTCTCTCTCTCTGTCGCTGTCTCTCTCTCTCTCTGTGTCTCTCTCTGTGTCTCTCTCTCTTCATGTGTGTCTCTTTCTCTCTTTCTCTCTCTCTCTCTCTCTCTCTCTCTCTCTCTCTCTCTCTCTCTCTGTCTCTCTCTGTGTCTCTCTCTCTGGATCACAGAGTACACAGCACAGTGTGAATCCTACAGTCAGAGCGGTATTCTGTAGCGTGTGTCTCCTGTAGCGTTGCTCTACTCTTCCTGTCCTCTAAGCTGAGCTCTGTCTGTCCCTGTGTCTCCAGTGGAGTCCCCTAGTCCTCAACCCCAGCTTCACCATAATGCACTTTCTAGGATCCAACAAGGTACCCGTGTGCTGCATGTCCTCAGAGCATGAGCCTTCAGAGGAGGCTGCAGAAAGAGATGTCACCCCTCCCCGTGTCACCGTGGCAACCGTCGCCTTGTCAACTGTCGCCGCGTCAACCGTTGTGTTGTTGTGTTGTTGTTGTTGTTGTTGTTTGGTCCCAGGGGCGGGTGCTGATGTTCTGCCCTGAGGGCTGTTTGTTTTGTTCGTGCTGATGTTGTGCTGCTGACATAGATTAGGAAGATGCCTGAGTTGCCTGTCTGGTGTGTGGCGCCATCTAGAGGCTGATGTTTGTCACGACGTACAGTGGCTGTGTTCTGTGTCTGCTGTTGACAGGCAACGTTGTTGTTTAGTTGTGGGTCTGCATGGAAAAGGTTTCCTAGGTTACGTGTTTACGGATCGTGGAGGTCTGTGCTGTTTTCCCGCTTGCGTCTTGATGTCGTCTTAGAGGAAAGTGACTGAGCTCACCTCTACAGGTGATGAACTCTCAACCATCTATGAGTACTAATCCTCTTCCTCCTCCCCTGCCCCCTCCTCCCCCCTCTCTCCCCCTGCCCCCTCCCAGGGGCGTCAGCTGCGAGGCATCCGTGGTCTCTTTAACCGCGCCTCCAAGGTCTCGGTCGACACCCACTCAAGCTCCACCCCCAGGAAGCGATCTCTGAGTGACCAGCTCCTGCGACGCACAGCCAGCGCGCCCGCCAAGGGCCGCAAGAAAACCAAGATGGCGCTGGCGGAGTCGTCGTCCTGCATCGCGGACAGGAAAGACAGAAAAGGAAGCGCGTCATCTTCCGCCTCCGACAGGAAGGGGAGTGTCACTTCCTGTCTGACGGAGAGGAGAGACAGGAAGGGAAGCGCGGGGTCGGGGGCAGGAGGGGAGGTGGTGGGGGTGGAGAGACGAGCCCAGCTACCCCGACCCTCCCTGACCCATCGACCCCTCTCCATGCCCCTAGAGAGAATGCTCCAGGGGCAGCTGTCGCTCTGCTCCCCCAGTCAGGAGCACCCGGACCTGGGCATAGACACGGTCATAGGTGGGTATCCTTTAATGGTTCTCTTACTCAATGAGATTTGTGACATATTACAGAGCAGGGCTGGAGTGATACCCTCCTCCTGGAGGGTATCTCTCCAGGAGCAGGGGTCGAGTGTAACCCTACAGGAGGGTATCTCTCCAGGAGCAGGGCTGGAGTGTCATCCTACAAGACGGTATCTCTCAAGGGGCAGGGTTTGGAGTGTCACCCTACAGGAGGGTATCTCTCCAGGAGCAGGGGTGGAGTGTGACCCTACAGGAGGGTATCTCTCCAGGAGCAGGGCTGGAGTGTAACTGTACAGGAGGGTATCTCTCCAGGAGCAGGGGTGGAGTGTCACCCTACTGGAGGGTATCTCTCCAGGAGCAGGGGTGGTGTGACCCTACAGGAGGGTATCTCTCCAGGAGCAAGGCTGGAGTGTGACCCTACAGGAGGGTATCTCTCCAGGAGCAGGGCTGGAGTGTGACCCTACAGGAGGGTATCTCTCCAGGAGCAGGGCTGGAGTGTCATCCTACAAGATGGTATCTCTCCAGGAGCAGGGCTGGAGTGTCACCCTACAGGAGGGTATCTCTCAAGGGGCAGGGTTTGGAGAGCTCTCAGCTGGACTGTTAAACTGTTTCCCTAGAAACTTTTGTCTTCTTCTTTCAGATTTTAACTTTCTCCTTCCTTCCTTCCTTCCTTCCTTCCTTTCTTTCTTTCTTCCTTCCTTCCTTCCTTCCTTCCTTCCTTTCTTCCTTCCTTCCTCTGTTCTTGTCCCCTGTAGTAGAGAAGTGACTAGAAGGTTCCAGCAGGTAATCTCTCATCCTACTAAGGTCGTCTCGACATCCTCAACATATCTTGACCCAATGTGCCGAACATTCTTCATCTCACTTCACTCAACAAGCACCTCAAAGTAGAATTGCTGTGTGATTATAACATAACAGTCCCTGCTTGTCTTGTTTTTAAAAACCCTTATGCTACCTTTGGGTTATTGTAATTCACCTTTTGTACCACAACTGTGGGCCACAGTGACCTGAAAGCAGCACCAGGGTTCAATTGGTGGTATTTGTTCCTGTCTCTCCTAAATCTCGATGTTTCCTTCTGTGACCCGCACAGCCCCATGGTCCAGTCCGCTTCCCACCCCCGCCTATCTCGGTTGTGTTTTGGTGGTACATTCCATTCGTTTGTGTTGCTGTTGGTGACTTGTGCTGGCTGGGTAAAATGTGTCCGTTGGTTGGCTTGACATCCATCGTGTCGTTGTGAAAAATGATCTGGTCGATTTCTCCAGCGCTCATTGGTTGATTGTCTTTCCATAGGAACCGGCCCCGTGAACTGGCTTAGATCCGCCTCCTTGGATCTCCTCATCCAATCATCTGCTTCTCTTCAACTCGGAGTCTCCACCCCTTCCGCCAACCCCACAGATAGGACCGGAGAGCCCAACCAATCAGACGTGATACCCTACCTGGTGATTGGTGGAGAAGCAGGAAGAGATGAGGGGGACTGCTGTATAAACCAATCAGAGGAGAGAGTCCTAAATGGAGAAACAAGAAAAGAGGATCTCTGCTCTGCTCAGAGGAAGTTACGTATCCATAGCGACCCTGCTTACACAGATGGCAGCCATGTTTTCTCTCCTCCTCCGGAGACCAATCAGAACTCCACCCTTCGCGCTGCTGCTCCTCCCCCCTCTTCCTCCTCCTCAGCACCCCCCTGCTCCCCTGTCAACGTGGATCGCTCCGATTTGCGTAGCCCCGCTTCCTTGCAGGACAGCGCCCTCTCACGACTCATCGACGCCGTCTCCATCGACAATGACAATGACACCTGCGGGTCGATCTCCGCTCTGATTGGCCAGTTTGACCTCACCTCCAACAGGAGCGACTGTGACGTGACTTCCGGAAATGGCGGAAACGCCGGTCGCCACGTCTTCGGCATCCCGTCCCCTCCCCTCCACCCTCTTCCCCTCCGTCTCCATGGTTTCCAGGGCTCCAGCGCCCCCACCCAGACCAGCACCCCCACCCAGACCCCTCCGGACCCGCCCTCGCCTCGCAGAACCCCAGGGAACCCTCTTTCTCCCCATCATAAGACGAACAAAACCTCCAGCTACACCGACAAAATCACAGGCTGCTTCACACCTCAGAAGACAGCTCACACGCCCAACTCCCCAGGTCACCTGGACGCCGTCTCTCCTCACCAAACCCCTCTGACGAACCCCCCCGGCCCCCCTCCTCTCTTCTCCAGCCCGGAGACGACGGAGCAAGAGGTTTACACCATTCTGGATGAGGAGGTGCTGTCTCCCATCTCGGTGTACAGCCTGAGGGAGCAGACGGTCATGAACATCCAGGGTGACTCCGCGGAGAGCCTGGGTCCGTCCCCCACCAGAGTTCCTCCTCCCCTGGGTACGGAAGCCACGGAGACCTGGGAAAGCTGGAGGAACGGTTACGAGGATGGTGTCCTGGGGTTGGAGAGAGAGTGGGGCGTGACGTGGAGTCACACGCGGCCTTCGGTGAACGGAAACCACTTCCTGTTGTGTCAGGACTCTGCAGGAAGTAGTTTGATGGAGGTGGAGGTAAACGTGGACGAGGATCCGTCGGACGCGGCGCTTGCCTCGCCACGTCACGCCCCCACCTGGAGACACTTCAGCCCCACCAAACGCCACGCCATCTACCAGCAGAGCCGGTCTGATCCAGACCTACCACACCAAAACCATCTCCCATTACGCTACGCTCCCCAGATGCAACGCCCTCTCTGCCCCTCCCCCCTTAGCCTTCCCTCACTCCAGTCCTCCCCTTGTCACTCCCCATTGGCCACACAGCCCAACCCTGGCCACGCCCCATTGGCCACACAGCCCTCCCCTGGCCACGCCCCATTGGTCACACAGCCCTCCCCTGGCCACGCCCCATTGGCCACACAGCCCTCCCCTGGCCACGCCCCATTGGCCACACAGCCCTCCACCTTCCGACGACCCCGTGCCCTCAGACCGACCAATCCCAGCCCTTTGTGTCGCACCAGTTGCCCCTCCCCCAACGACAGAGCGGAGCTGACCAATGGCGGCAGAGAGTTCAACAGGACGTTGAGTCAGCCACATGGCTACAACCCTGAAGGCCAACGGGAGGAAGTCCTGTCCAGGGAGCGAGGCCTGTTCTCTGACAGTGACCTCACCTACAGCCAGACGGAGTTTAGCTTCCTGCCCTCTGCCTCTGCCGATACCCAGCCCCTCCCACACCCACACCCTCCTCCACAGACACACATGGGCCTCTCTCTGGCCCCCAGTTCTCAGTCGTGCACCAAGGCCCCCAGGCCCCCCATCGCTTCCAGCCCTTGCAAGTCCAAGTCCTTGGGCGACCTCACATCCGAAGACATCTCGTGTAACTTCCAGAGCAGGTACCACATCATCAGTCGCAGCTTCATCACTCCGTCCATGAGGGAGCGGAGGAGAGGGGGGCCCCTAGGGGGCCTCAGCAAGGGGCCCCCGTCTGCAGACAGCCTCACAGAGCAGCTGAGGAGGCTGGTGAGCCTGGAGGACAACGACAAGCCCTCTCAGCCTCCCCGGCCACTCCCCCAACTCCTCCCACCCTGGCCCCAGCCACACCCCCAGCCACACCCCCAGCCACACCCCCAATCCCCTCCAGATCCCGAGGTTGAGGACTCCCCGCCCCCCCTCTCCCGCCGGCTCTCCTCCCGCAGCCAGAGCCGGGTGCGTCACATCAACAGCCGCGCCCGTGAGAGGCAGCAGGAGGCCTTGAAACCCCGGGGAGGGACGCTAAACGGCGCCCCCTGCAGTATGGGAGGGGTAGTGCTGCGTAGCAAGCCGGCCTCCCAGAACCCTCCGGTGAACAGGCACTCCACCGGATCCTACATCGGGGGCTACTTGGACCACCTGGAAGCCCGAGGGCTGCCTGAGGGGGCGTGCACCAGCCTTTGCCATGGATACGGGGATCGCTATGGAGACCAGTACTCCAATGATGACTCACTATTGACCTCTGACTCCCCTTGCTCCTCTTCTGAGCCTGAGGTTTACTTCCTGCTCCGGCTCTAGGGTGAACATGTCAAGGTTGAGACAATGACTTCATGACAACGTGGCAGTTGGGTTGTCATGGGAACAGTGGTGACACGTTAGCTACAGCAACGGAACCTCAAACCAGCTAATAGCTCACGGTGGCTAACCGTTGCGCCCTCAAAACGAAACTAAATAGGACAAGGATTGTAAAATGAAAGTTGCGCACGATTCGTAAAAACAAATCTAGACAACTATATTAATGTAAATCCTCTAAATTTGTAATACAGTCTGTTAGCTAAAACTGAAACCTTGACGACAGATAATTTACAAAAAACCCAGACAGGGTCATCAATTGCTTTGTCTCATCCTAGATATATTCATCTTAGCTCCGGCTATAAACACTGTAGACTTAGTGACCACTGAGAATACTCAGTACTCACTTGACTATTGTCATAAATCTAAAGAATTCTTGAGCAATGCATTGTGGGTGAAATGGAACTGACGGAATTTTGGATCTGTTCCGTGGATCCTGTGGGCTTTTGATAGTGTCTGACTTCCGTCCAATCACACTGAGACAATGTCCCTCTACATACAAATAGTACTGTCGGTTTCCAAGACTTACTTCCTGGTAATGACTTTTAAAAAATCTACTTCCTGTGCGTCATGTCCAATGAAGACGTACTTCAGTTGTAGGTCCTCGCTCTGGTTAAACGGTCTTATTGTAAAAGTAACCTGTATAAATACGTTTGTTCTGGTTCCGTGTGTGAAATGTTGTTGGGAATGGATTCCTGCAAAACTGCCCCCTCAATTGATTGTTCATGTTGCTGTCCTGTTGCAGTAATTCTATTTCCTGTTCAGACAACGTATATATCTACTATCAAGCAAAAAACAAGCAAACCAAGTGGGTTGTCAAAGTAGATCTACATGTTTAATCTTTTTGAAAAGATGGAGTCAGACATGGTTTTAGAGATCTTTATATACTGAGTCTTCCTTCTCTTTGAAATGTTATTTGTAAGTTTGTGTTGATTAGGACATCCATTTATTTTCTCTTTTTTTCCCTGTTTTCGTCCTGTTTTGAGTTTGGAACAAACTGTAAGATTGTGTTTTTGCGTTTTACCGCATGTTAAATGTCAAGCATGACTATGCATCGACTATTAGATGATTCAGTGCTCTGCTACCTTTGCACAGAACAAGACTAGTTGCTATGGATGCAATACAGTATGTAAACATGCTTGCATTGGATACACAAAAGCACTATAAAATACATCAACATGCTTACTCAGCTTTTTGTTCGATTAACAAGCTCTTAGACAATATCCCCTCTGTTGCAGAAGCAAAACTTTACATTTTTCTGATTAGTGATAAGGTACTGATATGGTTTTATGCTTGGGCTGCATTGTAATAGGGGGTTTTTTTCCGCAAGAGAGACAGTTGCAAAGCGGAGTTTTTAAGATACACTGGAAAAGGTCAGTTGGACTTGGACAGTTGGCTGACAAGCAAAAGAGACGTTTTTTTTCTTTTGTGTGTTTCAGTTGGTCTTCTGTTCTTTGTATGATTCTTCCACAGATCAGAGTTTTCTTACCGATGCAATAAAATCAGACACACGTGACTTGAAAAAGCTGCTTAGTCGCTGTTTTTTCCCCTGATCTCTGTAATCGTGTTTGCTGGTTAGTGTCTGTAGTCCCTTAGGTTTAAGGTTGCTGTAGACGGGGCGGACACACACACACACACACACACTGTACACGCACACACACACACTGTACACACGCGCACACACACACACTATACACACACACACACTGTACACACACACACACACTGTACACACACACGCACACTGTACACACGCGCACACACACACACTGTACACACACACACACACTGTACACACACACATACACTGTACACGCACACACACACACACACTGTACACGCACACACACACTGTACACACACACACTGTACACACACACTGTACACACTGTACACACTGTACACACACTGTACACACACACACACTGTACACACACACACACACTGTACACACACACACACACACTGTACACACATTCCATACACAAACTACCACACACCTCTTACAGATACTGTTGCCACTCACACTCTCCTCTCACACAATATCCACACACACTCTCTCCTCTCACACAATATCCACACACACTCTCTCCTCTCACACAATATCCACCACACTCTCTCCTCTCACACAATATCCACACACACTCTCTCCTCTCACACACTATCCACACACACACTCTCACACAATATACACACACAGCACACACACTCCCTCCTCTCAAACAGCACACACACACTCTCTCCTCTCACACAGCACACACACACACTCTCCTCTCACACAGCACACACGTCATGGATTATTGCACCATCTCTCTCCAGGGGGGCGGGTGTTTTTGAGGGGCTTCTGTTTCAACAACTTGTTTTGTCCTTTGTAGCCACCGTGGTCATTATAAAAATACACTCTTGGCCTTGGCAGAACGTCATATCCATGCCTGTCCTGCACAGTCCATGTTCCTGTCCTGGTTCATCTCTGGGAAGCACAGCTCAGCCATGCCCTTGCTGCTGCTGTGGGTGGTGGGCAGGGATGTGGGGGCCAGGGGGGGCCAGGAGCTGGAGGGGGCCCAGGTCACCATGTGCTCGCGGTGGGATCAGTCAGAGGAGTTGGATCACCAGAGCCTCTCCCAGGATGGAGACGTGCTGATTGGTGGGCTCTTCCCCTTCCACAACCAGCCACCTGCCCCTGACCTGCGCTTCACCACCCCCCTGGACCTCCAGCCCTGCGCCAGGTAAATATGACAGTCGTGATTTCTCATCAAGGTTATGTTTTGTGTTTTATTCATTAAGCTGATGGTTTCATCCAGTAAAGTATAATGAGTTTAAAATAAATTATCCTTGATGATCAAGAAACAGCAGTGATCAGAGTAGTGTTTCAGTGTTACAATATTACAGTGTTTAAGTCAAGGGACATTGTATTTATGTAAGCTTAATTTGTCTGTCACTTTGGGCAAATTGTGTTAAATGAATAAAATAAAATATATTTACCAGGCACAGTGCAAAGTAACCTTTTTTGAACTGCCAGGCAGCTGGTGTGAAAATATCTTATATTTTAAGTGGAACATCAGACAGTTGTAAGTTCAGTCAGTCAGCTGATCAACATGATCTCAAATACGACATAAGGATCTGAAAGAAATACATACATTTCGAATACAATCTTTGTTTTATGAACCATTTGTTTAAAAAGAAACAATTCAGCAAGTTTTATAAAATGTCTTTTTTTTATGTTTCTGATGTTTTACTTTCTGGTGTTTTTAATTTGATCGTTTTTCTGGCCTGTTTTACTGCCTCATGAAAGCCTTCATTTAAATTAAACGTTTTCTGATGTGTATTCATATCATTTAGTTAAATCCTCTCAGATTTCATTGTCATGTCGTTTTTATTCATTATTTTCAATCGCTGTAGCGTGTCGATAAGGAGAAGCTGTCAGAACTCATTAGATTCAGACATAGAGTGAAACAAAAAAAAGAAGAAAAAAAAAAGTCAAACTGTTCCAACTGATCTGTAGAAGTGGTTTGGTCAAATTGTACAAAATCATATTCAAATCATTCGAAAAATGTGCGTGTACAATTGTGTGTAAACGGGGAATTCATTGTTTTTGCTTTACTCATATTCATTTAGAATTTTAAGTCAAGAATTTTTACGTTTTCTTTAAAACATTGAACCTTTAACATTACATGAAGTTTCTTAGTTCCTGCATTCTCATGTGATGTCATGGAAACAGACTATTTAGACAAAAGCACTTGAAATAATGTTGGAACACCAACAAGGACTAACATCATTTTAATTATTATGACTGTAAAATAATGTGGCACTACTCCGTTCGTTTCTTAGACACCATTCTGCTTAAAGTAATTTTGTTTATCCGTACAAAATTTATTTTTGTTTATATTTGTTTTTCCGTACATAACTGATGAAGCATGATTTCTTCATTTTTGTACTTAATCCATTTTTGAACGACAATTCTATCGGTTTATTTGAAAATATTTATAGTTTTGTCTTCGGATTAACATGTCTCCTGGTGAAGCGGTTTAACCGTCTGAGACGAGTTTCTCTCGTTTCCAACACTTATCGCCATGATTTCAGTTTCCAAGGGCAGCAAATGAGATGGGCGCACGCCATGGTGTTCGCGGTGGATGAGATTAACCGGGATCCCTTTCTGTTGCCGCGGCTGCGTCTGGGCTACCGTATCCTGGACAGCTGCATCATGCACCCTTGGTGCCTCCGGGGGGCGCTGTCTCTGGTGGCAGGGAGGAGCGCGCGGTGTGCAGCACAGGCGGGAAAACCAGCAGGTTTGTTTCTAAATTGAGAGGATCTGTTGAAATGTGTCGTCAAACTAAAAAATATATATATATATTTACGTAATTGAAAACTCTTAAAAATAATTATTTTCTTTGTCTTTGAGTTGTAAATTGTTCAAGGTGCAGCTATATGTAAGTAATATGTGAAGCCCTTAGTGACAAACGGCTTTTAAAAAATAACGTTTAATTTGATTTGACTTCTCTCTAGATGGGCAACGTGGAGACGCCGTTTCTCTGGTGATCGGTGACGCCTCATCCACTCAGAGTATGATCTTGTCCAGCACCCTAGGGCCTCTTTCTGTGCCTGTGGTGAGCACACACACTCTCACACACACTCTGGGCATCTGCAATTGTAGTAAGAGCCTGTGGTATAAGTGTCTTCTAAATAAATACATAATTGTATTTAATAGGATTTTTGCATTTCTGTGCTTTGCAATGTAAAATTTCTTTGTAATGAAAAATGCTGATGAGCTTTGAGAAAATACAACAGATAACTGCTAATTAAAATTTGAGCTCCCCTTATTATATTTAAGTGTAAACCATTTATGTATTAATTTTTTAAATCATACTTACTTGACTTTGCAACATTGTTTGATCCTTTTCTGACAAGAGTGTCTGCACGCTTTAGGTACTAATTAAATTAGGAAAAAAATATCTGGAATCTATGTTCTTTTTGCAATTCCCTCAGATCAGCTACCAGGCCAGCTGCCCCTGTCTCAGCGACAGGCAGCGATACCCCAACTTCTTCAGAACCATCCCCAGTGACGTGTACCAGGCCCGGACCATGGCCCGGCTAGCCCAGCGCTTCAACTGGTCCTGGGTCGGGGCCGTTGCCGTGGACAACGACTACGGACGTCTGGGCATTCAGGTTTCTCTCTCTAGGAGTGTAGAAGAAGAATGTGGAGTGGAGATGTTTCGTTTCTGGGCATCTACATTACTCAGTTGAAAAGAGCAGTATTCTGATTGTTTGTCCAGGTGTTCCAGGAGGAGGTTCGAGGGAAAGGGGTGTGTCTGGCGTTTTTCGAGACTTTCACCAGGGCGACTCTGGCGAGGGACATGGAGCGTACAGCTCGTACCATCCAGGCCTCGTCTGCACGAGTCATTCTGGTGTTTGCCTGGTACACTGACGCCAGAGCCCTTCTCCTTGAGCTGACCAAGAGAAATGTGAGATTGTACCGCTGGATCGAATTTCGCTGTGTCATCAGGGTATTTTAGGGTCACCTACGTTTACCTGTGTTGTATGTTGCAGGTGACTGACAGACAGTTTCTAGCCAGTGAGGCCTGGAGCACCAGTACAGAGCTGCTCCAAAATCCCGCCCTCTTCAAGGTTGCCCGCGGGGTTCTGGGCGTGGCTATCGGAAGTGCCCCGATGCCTGGGTTCAGCGCTCACCTGAGAGGTTTGCATCCATCACAGCGTCCTGACGATTGGTTCCTCAGGGAACTCTGGGAAATGGAGTTTGGCTGCACCCCTGAGACAGGAAACGCAAACGGCACGTCTCCACCAACTTCCTCGTCTCCTCAAGCCCCCACAGCCCCCCACTTGCCCCCCTGCAGCGGAGCAGAGACCCTGTTGGGGGTTGAAAGCCCCTTCACTGACACCTCTCAGCTGAGGACCAGCTACAGCGTGTACCTGGCTGTATACGCTGCAGCCCACGCCCTGCACAGCCTGCTCAACTGCCCGAACAAAGGCAGCCCCTCCTGGGGGAACCACTCATCCTGCTCTCCTCCCCACAACCTCTCCCCTGCGGAGGTGAGCCAAACGCTTCAATCGATCTACCACTGCGCTATACCCACCCATTCCTAATTGTTCTCCTATTTCCTATGTTCTGGCTCAGCTGTTGCAGCATCTGAAACGGGTGAACTTCACCTCACCTCTTGGGGATGAATTCTACTTCCGGGGTGCTGATATCCCTGCAGCCTATGACCTGGTGAACTGGTGGCCCACCAACCAGGGCTCCCTCAAACTGGTCTCCATCGGTCAAGTCAAAGGGTCGGATCTCCGCATTAATGAATCGGCCATCCACTGGATCACGGGATCAAATGAGGTGAAAGGGAAAGAAAGCCAAGGGTTAGGGATATGTATCGTATTGTGAGCCAAGTATCGCGATATGTATTGTATCGTGAGACCAGTATCGTGATGCGTATTGAATCGTGAGCTGAGTGTCTCCTTACACCCCTAGGTAACAGCACTGTGTCTGTGGTCTTTAACATCATAGGTTCCCAAGTCAGTGTGCAGTGAGAGCTGTCCTCCTGGCACCCGATTGGCCAACAGGAAGGGGCAGCCAGTCTGCTGCTTCGACTGCATCCCCTGTTCTGACGGGGAGATCAGCAACCACACCGGTGAGAATCAACACTACTTTACTGACTGAAACAAGGATATTTATTAATTGATGACTCTGTTCGCTGTCCATTTAGACTCCTTCCAGTGTGAGCGCTGTCCTGAGGAGTTCTGGTCTAACAGCGAACGGACGGCCTGCATCCCCCGCCAGCTAGAGTTCCTCTCTTTCAACGAAACTATGGGAGTCACCTTGACAACAGCCGCCCTTTCTGGTGCTATGGTCACTGTTGGGGTGTTTGTTGTCTTCCTGTACCACAGACACACCCCTCTGGTGAGAGCCAATCACATGACTATAATCTTGCCTGACTGGGGAAATGTCATTACATCACTTCCGTTCTGACTCCAATCCTTCAAGTCCAATTTTCCTGTCATTTCAGGTCCGGGCCAACAACTCAGAGCTGAGCTTCCTGCTTCTGCTGTCACTCAAGCTCTGCTTCCTGTGTTCGCTGGTGTTCATTGGTCAGCCGTCTGTGTGGGCATGTGGGCTCCAGCAGGCTGCGTTTGGGATCAGCTTTGTTCTTTGTCTCTCCTGCCTGCTGGTCAAGACCATCGTGGTTCTGGCAGCTTTCCGGTCTTCACAGCCCGGTGCTGGAGCTCTGATGAAGAGGTTCGGCCCAAGCCAGCAGAGAGGGAGTGTCTGCATAGTTACCTGTGTACAGGTAAAGGCTGTGAAGACAGGGAATACCAGACACTGTATGTGGAACAATCTGACAGAATTTTCTGTGTAGAATTCATTTCTGCCGGTTGTAAAAATGATCTATTCTGAAATTCCTGGAACACTCTAGTGTCTACTAAAATGTTCCAAGATTCCGGAACCTTCCGTGTGTTCCAGGTGGTGATCTGTGCGGTGTGGTTGTTCCTGAGTCCTCCCCTGCCTGAACGTGACCTGGGTCTCCAGAGCTCCAAGGTGGTGTTGAAGTGTGCTGCTGTGGGCTCTGTGGTAGGCTTCTCTCTGGTCCTGGGATACATCGGCCTGCTGGCCTCCCTCTGCCTCCTCCTGGCCTTCCTGGCCAGGAAACTACCGGACAACTTCAACGAGGCCAAGCTCATCACCTTCAGCATGCTGATCTTCTGCGCCGTGTGGGTGGCGTTTGTCCCCGCCTACGTCAGCTCTCCAGGGAAGTTCACGGTTGCCGTGGAGATCTTTGCCATCCTGGCCTCCAGTTACGGACTTCTGGTCTGCATCTTCGCCCCAAAGTGTTACATCATCCTGCTGAGGCCTGAGAGAAACACCAAGAAACATATGATGGCCAAACAACAAAGATGACAACAAATGGTGGCAAATATGAACACATCAACTTGTGACCTCTTGACGTCCAGTCAAAAGCTGTGTTCACAGTGCTATACCCTTTACTAGTGAGTTGTAGCTATAGCTATGTAGGTGGCAAATTTAGCTTGACTTTTCACTACCTTTTACCACATTGTCGTAATCCGCTGCACTAGACTTGATCCGCATTAAACTCTAGAAATGGTAGGCTACTTTGAGTAGCCGTCACACACGCGTGACGATTGGTGACGTCGTTTGCTAGCTAGCTCCGGTAATATTCTATCGACACAAAAACTTTTATGTTTCCAAATGACAAAGCACCAATGAAGCAATCGAGTACAATAACGAGAGGCTACATTTTACACCGTTTATGTCCACCAAGGGGCCTATAGAATATCCTAGCCCGTACTAGTTTATGAGAACAATAGTAGCTAGGCTATTGAATTCTTGATGATAGCAAGCATAGTAATGAACTATTTTCGGGTGAAAACAACAATTATTTTCTGTTGCTTTGCCTATAATTGTCTTTTTGCCCACACACACACCATTAGAGACCCTGCTTATTAGAAATTGTGTTCATTTCCTTTACATCGCATGAGGTGTCTAATTCCTATAATTGCATAACATTGTCAATGTTACGCTGCAATAAAATATATTCTCGCACCTCATTTGTAGTCAGAATGTTTCTATGAATTGAAATGCATCCATGTTCAAATTACGTTGAAAGCAAAATCCTGTTCCACCAGGTATATTCAGTTCACGCCGGAATATGTGATTATCCCATCGCAATCATTGACGGTTGTAGCTGAAATGTTACTGGTTTGGCCAATTTGGGCTCAAGACTCAAAGCAATAAACGAACCATTACTTTCTACTGAGTTTCAAGGCTTGGGTTGCAGAAGAAAAGTATTAACCTGCGATGTAATGTCAGTTTAGATTCTGTGTTTCATCCGTGGCCTGTCAGTCTGCTTCGTGGAGGTAGATCCAACATAACACAAGAATAATGAATAGACCTAAAACATGGACATTTGGTGTTTTTTAAACGAACACAAAGAATGAAAGAGAATCTACAGCTGGTACCAAATAGAAAGGCCACAAATACAAAAAGACAGTGGTTGTAAATTGTCTTTACGGATAAAATCTCTTCTCGGTCTGAGCATATGAGGAACACGCTGGGTTGAAACGGGATATGATCACATAACTGCCATACAAGAATAATTATTGATAAATACATGGGAAAAACACGAGAATTATCATGCAAGTCCAAGATAATATTAGAATAAGATGAACATATAACAATTAGCATGAGTTGGTTTGCAAGGCCTCCTCAATGACCAAGCACAATGACGCAGCAGAAACGAAACAACAGTTTGAAACTCTCTCTCTCTCCCCCTCTCTCTCCCCCTCTCTCTCTCTGTCTCTCTCCCTCTCTCTCTCTGTCTCTCTCTTTCTCTGGATCTCCTCAATCACACCATTTCAGTAATTGCATGTATGTGATGTCCCGGAGGTTTAAAGCTGCATTGGCCATGACACACTCATATCACTCACACTCACACTCACTCACACACACACACGCACACACAACCTCCTCCCAGTGTTGTTGCTTCACACTGTGTGTGGATAATGGGATCTAATTGCTTGTGAAATTAGTAATAATGGAGATGAGAAATGGCACACCTGTGGTCTGAGCCCCTTAGCTCTCAACACTTGTGGGAATAACTGACTCACACACACACACACACACTCACACACACACTCACTCATACACACACTCACACACACACACTCATACACACACTCACACTCCTACAGACGTATTCATACACACACACATACACTCACACTTACTCATACACACCCTTACACGCCCTCACACACATACATACACACCCTTACACGCCCTCACACACACACCCTCACACATACACACACACCCCCTCACACACACACACACACACACACCCTCACACACACATAAATGCTTTTGAATCCCTGTAACCATCCTTGGCTCCTATTATCTCTCTCACTCAACCGAAACATGTTTCAATTGCTGTAAGGTGCAAAACAAAAAACATGGTTGAAAAAAAACATATTTTTTGTTTCCAACTCTTGAACCGTCCCCTGGCCATCTCTCTCCAGGGGGGCGGGTGTTTTTGAGGGGCTTCTGTTTCAACAACTTGTTTTGTCCTTTGTAGCCACCGTGGTCATTATAAAAATACACTCTTGGCCTTGGCAGAACGTCATATCCATGCCTGTCCTGCACAGTCCATGTTCCTGTCCTGGTTCATCTCTGGGAAGCACAGCTCAGCCATGCCCTTGCTGCTGCTGTGGGTGGTGGGCAGGGATGTGGGGGCCAGGGGGGGCCGGGAGCTGGAGGGGGCCCAGGTCACCATGTGCTCGCGGTGGGATCAGTCAGAGGCGTTGGATCACCAGAGCCTCTCCCAGGATGGAGACGTGCTGATTGGTGGGCTCTTCCCCTTCCACAACCAGCCACCTGCCCCTGACCTGCGCTTCACCACCCCCCTGGACCTCCAGCCCTGCGCCAGGTAAATATGACAGCATGTTCATCCATCAATTTTTGTTTAAAAGGAAGTGTTTTTGTCTGATTTTACTGGATACTTCGTTTTAAATGCATCTACTTATTGGTTTAACACTGTACAAATAAAAGGGAGTTATAATGCAGTAGTTTTATTAACGGGTTCTGCTCAAATTGGACATCAGCCACTATCTGTTTGATGTCTTACGTTTGAGTAAGAATACTGAAATTCTTGCTTCAAGAATAAACGCGTGAGGCAAAGTTGAAAAAGTTGTGTATTTATAACCCTAACACTCTTTACGTACATTATTGTTTTTTTTTTTTTCGTTATTTCCCTAATGCCACATGACGAGTCAAGACATTTCATTGAAATACATTTATATATTTAATAAATCTGACACGTTTCACTTATGGTAGGAAAGTGTATTAATTATCGACATAAAAGTTAAACAACTGCTCTCGATTGCTGCTCTGAAATTAATTCAGTTCTTGATAATGTTCTGTCATTTATAATTTACTCATTATCTGTACATAGAAGGACAAACCCAGGTAAAAGATAATGAAATATATTGATTTGTACACTTACTAATTTTTTATATTTAGGTTTTTAAGTAGATATTTGTATTGCAGTCACAGTGCGATACATGTGTTCAGTCATGTTGATTAATTAATTTCGTACAAGCATCATTGTTTAAAAAAAAAGTTTTGTTCATAGAGTAAAACTTCATAACTCTAAATAGAACTTCACATGTCAATGTTGTGCTTGTTATTGCTTCACCGATCAATCGATTACACATATTGATCGGCCACGCGACCCTTATTTCTGTCAGCGTTGTCGCACTCATGGTCTCAGTTTCCAGACTCAACCGCTGAAATGGGCTCACGCCATGGTGTTTGCGGTGGATGAGATTAACCGGGATCGCTTCTTGTTACCGGGACTCCGTCTGGGTTACCGCATCCTGGATAGCTGTGGCATGCACCCATGGAGCCTCCGGCGGGCGCTGTCTCTGGTGGCAGGGGAAAGCGCGCGGTGTGAAGTCGCTCCGCTACCGTCACGTGCACAGTCTGAACCTGTTGGACAACCTGCAGGTGCGGTGCTGATTGGAACAGCTTGTCCCCAGACTATCGATGTATTGTATGAGAGATTACAGCGGACTTTTTTTTCCTTCTTGAAAATATATCCAGTCGTTAACGAGATCAGAAAGACTATATCGCTAATTAGTGAAGGTGAACAGATTTGAAGTGTGACACTAAAACATGTTGATGTTGCATATACTGTGTTGAAAGTACTTAAAGATTAACCAGGAGATAGTGTGGTGTATCTCCAAATAACTCGCGGGTTTTGCTGCGACCTCGAACACATTTTCACAATCTATAGGTCATTAGATGTTATATCATGGTCTGGGTGAATGCTCAATTTTGATTGTGCGAACAATATACATTATTTTTTGATAATGGACACGGTCTACGAAGTAGTGTCTGTTCACTATTGTAAATGAATGCGACGGCTCTAAAATGAGTTACCATAGTAACAGTCAAAGCCTTCAGACGTTAGCTATTTGTTTAAACGCGTAGCTAACATCTAGGCTAGCAAAGAACAACGATGAGTGATTTCAACACTTCTTAGATCAAATAGATATTCAACTTTCGTTACGCTGCAATTATGCTGTGATCAGAGATGGAAAGTAACAAAGTACAAATACTTTGTTACTGTACAGTACTTACCTTAATTTTTGTACCCAATCTTTTTACCTCATATTTTCAAACCAGGCTCAACTCCATACTTCAGGGTTAGGGTTGTCGTAAACGTTGACTAAGCAGGTCTATTTAGCTATAGCTACCATTGAGCACTGCAGGAGTGCACAAGTAGTTCAATGTCAATAATATCTGAAGTCCTCATTAGAGACATTGCTTTAAAAAAAGGGTAAAAAAAAAAAGGTTTCATTTGATTTGACTTCTCTCTAGATGGGGGACGTGGAGACGCCGTTTCTCTGGTGATCGGTGACGCCTCATCCACTCAGAGTATGATCTTGTCCAGCACCCTAGGGCCTCTTTCTGTGCCTGTGGTGAGCACACACACTCGGCAATCCACGGATAATATCTCTGTGATCCACACATGTACATAAAATCCTTTAAATTAAATTTACATGTTTTATTACATTTTGTTTCATCCAGATAGACATACATGTAGTGCAGCAGAAAGCGGAAGTGCGTAGTTCCAGTATTTTGCGGCTCAAAAAAGAGTCTGGTTCTTTTCCAAGTTTTTCATTCTGACAAATTGATTTGTGAAAATCGCACAACTTAAAACGTGAATGTTTAAAAAGACATTACAGGGCAGCATCCAAACTGACTCATTGTACTATGCTGTACTTTATACAAAAAAGACAAATGACTTCTTGAACTATTATTTTACAGTGATCTATTGTAGTCAGGCAAAAATAATTTATTGTTACTGAGTAGATTATTTTCTTCAGATCAGCTACCAGGCCAGCTGCCCCTGTCTAAGCGACAGACAGCGATACCCCAACTTCTTCAGAACCATCCCCAGTGACGTGTACCAGGCCCGGACCATGGCCCGGCTAGCCCAGCGCTTCAACTGGTCCTGGGTCGGGGCCGTTGCCGTGGACAACGACTACGGACGTCTGGGCATTCAGGTCTGTCTCGCCGATTGGAGACAGATCTCAGAAAGTGCGGTTTTGTGTTGTCCCCCAAATATGACATATAAGTAATTCTCTATTCAGACTGTGTTCGAAAGATCTCCAAAGTTGTCCAGCAGTCTGTGTTGGTGTTGCGAATATACAGTTGGTTCTAGAAAGTGTGGTATGTGTTGTGTAGCACGTATTCAGTAGTTATCATGTTATCCAGCAGCAGGCTCTATGGATGAAGAAGGACTTTGTGTTTTTGACAGGTGCCAGGTTTTGAAAAACAGTTGTTCTTGTTCTAAACGTTCTACCTTGTCACGCAAACGACATTCCAGGTGTTCCAGGAGGAGGTCCGAGGGAAAGGGGTGTGTCTGGCGTTCTTCGAGACTTTCACCAGGGCGACTCTGGCGAGGGACATGGAGCGTACAGCTCGTACCATCCAGGCCTCGTCTGCACGAGTCATTCTGGTGTTTGCCTGGTACACTGACGCCAGAGCCCTTCTCCTTGAGCTGACCAAGAGAAACGTGAGATTGTACCGCTGGATCAAATTTCGCTGTGTCATCAGGGTATTTTAGGGTCACCTACATCTACCTGTGTTGTATGTTGCAGGTGACTGACAGACAGTTTCTAGCCAGTGAGGCCTGGAGCACCAGTACAGAGCTGCTCCAAAATCCCGCCCTCTTCAAGGTTGCTCGCGGCGTTCTGGGCGTGGCTATCGAAAGTGCCCCGTTGCCTGGGTTCAGCGCTCACCTGAGAGGTTTGCATCCATCACAGCGTCCTGACGATTGGTTCCTCAGGGAACTCTGGGAAATGGAGTTTGGCTGCAGCCCTGAGACAGGAAACGCAAACGGCACGTCTCCACCCACTTCCTTGTCTCCTCAAGCCCCCACAGCCCCCCACTTGCCCCCCTGCAGCGGAGCAGAGACCCTGTTGGGGGTTGAAAGCCCTTTCACTGACACCTCTCAGCTGATGACCAGCTACAGCGTGTACCTGGCTGTATACGCTGCAGCCCACGCCCTGCACAGCCTGCTCAACTGCCCGAACAAAGGCAGCCCCTCCTGGGGGAACCACTCATCCTGCTCCCCTCCCCACAACCTCTCCCCTGCGGAGGTGAGCCAAACGCTTCAATCGATCTACCACTAAGCTATACCCACCCATTCCTAATTATCCTCCTATTTCCTATGTTCTGGCTCAGCTGTTGCAGCATCTAAAACGGGTGAACTTCACCTCACCTCTTGGGGATGAATTCTACTTCCGGGGCGCCGATATCCCTGCAGCCTATGACCTGGTGAACTGGTGGCCCACCAACCAGGGCTCCCTCAAACTGGTCTCCATCGGTCAAGTCAAAGGGTCGGATCTCCGCATTAATGAATCGGCCATCCAGTGGATCACGGGATCAAATGAGGTGAAAGCGAAAGAGAGCCAAGTATCGCAATATGTATCGTATTGTGAGCAAAGTATCGCGATATGTATCGTATTGTGAGCCAAGTATCGCGTCCAATCCTTCAAGTCCAATTTTCCTGTCATTTCAGGTCCGGGCCAACAACTCAGAGCTGAGCTTCCTGCTTCTGCTGTCACTCAAGCTCTGCTTCCTGTGTTCGCTGGTGTTCATTGGTCAGCCGTCTGTGTGGGCATGTGGGCTCCAGCAGGCTGCGTTTGGGATCAGCTTTGTTCTTTGTCTCTCCTGCCTGCTGGTCAAGACCATCGTGGTCCTGGCAGCTTTCCGGTCTTCACAGCCCGGTGCTGGAGCTCTGATGAAGAGGTTCGGCCCAAGCCAGCAGAGAGGGAGTGTCTGCATAGTTACCTGTGTACAGGTAAAGGCTGTGAAGACAGGGAATACCAGACACTGTATGTGGAACAATCTGACAGAATTTTGTGTGTAGAATTCATTTCTGCCGGATGTAAAAATGATCTATTCTGAAATTCCTGGAACACTCTAGTGTCTACTAAAATGTTCCAAGATTCCGGAACCTTCCGTGTGTTCCAGGTGGTGATCTGTGCGGTGTGGTTGTTCCTGAGTCCTCCCCTGCCTGAACGTGACCTGGGTCTCCAGAGCTCCAAGGTGGTGTTGAAGTGTGCTGCTGTGGGCTCCGTGGTAGGCTTCTCCCTGGTCCTGGGATACATCGGCCTGCTGGCCTCCCTCTGCCTCCTCCTGGCCTTCCTGGCCAGGAAACTACCGGACAACTTCAACGAGGCCAAGCTCATCACCTTCAGCATGCTGATCTTCTGCGCCGTGTGGGTGGCGTTCGTCCCCGCCTATGTCAGCTCTCCAGGGAAGTTCACGGTTGCCGTGGAGATATTTGCCATCCTGGCCTCCAGTTACGGACTTCTGGTCTGCATCTTCGCCCCAAAGTGTTACATCATCCTGCTGAGGCCTGAGAGAAACACTAAGAAACAGATGATGGCCAAATAACACAAGATCTACTTCCATAAATATAATGTTGACACTTTAAGATGGTCAGAATTTTTCTCAAATCTCTTTTAATAACTGAGATTCCTTCGAAACTGTTTTGAAATAGACTGAAGCTAACTGGCAAAGTAACACCACGAACAAAAGGATTAATGAACCAAGATCCAACTTAGTAGAAAAAGTTCAATTCAAAACAGCCTTCAATGTTTTGACATCGCTTTTGTGTTTTCATCTGCAGTTAAATGAAGTAATGCATACGCTGAATTAATGAACTAATTAAAAAGATGTTTCTCTGCAAATACTCACAAGTACCCCATCTCTCCCCTTGCCGCTACGACTATTTGATACCACTAATTAACTTTTTTTCACATTTCATATGCTGTGTAATTCTCTTCTCCCATATGACATGCTTTGATTAAGTATCGTTGTCAATGTTTCGGCTGAATAAAAATCCATTCCTGAAAACGCTTTTGAAGTCTTTAATGTAATTGAAAAATGCATGTATGAGTAATTCATTCATGGTTGAATAGGGATGAAAAATTAATCCATTTAAATGAGCAATGTATTCAGTTTATTCCTTGTGAAGTCTGAAACACATTCATGAGTTTGGCATTGACTACATAACCCAACACATTCTAAACAGTGACAGGAACACTTACATAGAGCCAACAAATCCATTACTTGTTATGTTTTCGAATTTCAAATGGAAAGACAAACTGGGCACCCATACATAAACGGTATAGTCTACATCTGTGCACCAATACGTAATAAATCTTGTAATGGTTCCATTTTCAGTCACATGGCATGAACCATTTTCCACAAAAACATCTATTCAGTTATGCTGTAGCAGTGATCTCATCTAAGTAAGGAGACATGCAACTTCCTGGCAATAAGAGCAGGGTAAATCTCTACACAGTGCCTCATTAAATTACCTTCATGCCAGACTATCGATTTCTCCACTGCAGGAATAAAAGAAAAGACAATTTTTTTAGCGAGAAGAGATTAAGTGTGGAGGAAGGTATATCTCCTGAGTCGGAGGAGAGGTGAGGTAGATGCAGGTACACGCAGGTAGGGGGCGCTATGAGCCTCATGTCCTGGGGTCTGCCCGACCCATGATGGCTTTCTTAGTGTTTCTTTCAGGCCTCAGTAGGATGATGTAACACTTGGGCCCGAACAGCACCCCCAGCAGGCCGTAACTGGAAGCCAAGATGGCGAAGATCTCAACCACGTCAGCATACTTCCCTGGAGAGCTGACGTAGGCGGGGACGAACGCCACCCACACGGCGCAGAAGATCAGCATGCTGAAGGTGATGAGCTTGGCCTCGTTGAAGTTGTCCGGAAGGTTCCGAGCCAGGAAGGCCAGGAGGAGGCAGAGGGAGGCCAGCAGGGCAATGTAACCTAACAACGCAGCAAACCCAGCCACAGACCCCACCACACACTCGTACACTATCGTATCGCTCTGGTAACGAGTGTTCTTATGTGGCGTGGGAGAAGCCAGCAACAGCCAGCCCGTGCAGATGGCAGTCTGGATGGACGTCAGAGCCAACACAGTCCCTCTCTGGTGCCGGGCACCAAACCACTTCATGACGGTCTCTGAACCAGGCTTGGAGGCCCGGAAGACCCCCAGAACCACCACGGTCTTCACCAGGATGCAGGAGACGCAGAGCACGAAGCTGATCCCGAACGCCGCGTGCCTCAGCTGGCACGTCCACAGCTTGGGACGGCCAATGAACAGCAGCGAGCACAGGAAGCAGAGTTTGAGCGACAACAGGTTAAGGAAGCTGAGCTCGGAGTTGTTGGCGCGCACCACGGGCGTGTTCCGGTGGCGGACGAAGATCGTCATGACGACAGCGGTGAGGATGGCGCCCAGCAGGGAGATGATGGCCAGGGACATGCCCAGAGGTTCAGAGTAAGACAGAAACTCCTCTGTTTTGGGAATGCAGCGGACTCTCTCCGGGTCGGACCAGTAGTCCTCAGGACACACAGAACACTCGGTAGAGTCTGGGAGAGAGAGACAGAGAGAGAGAGAGAGAGAGAGAGAGAGAGAGAGAGAGAGAGACAGAGAGAGAGAGACGGAGAGAGACAGAGAGAGAGACAGAGAGAGAGAGAGAGAGACAGAGAGAGAGAGACGGAGAGAGACAGAGAGATAGAGAGAGAGATAGAGGGACAGAGATAGATAGTGACACAGAGAGAGAGACAGAGAGAGAGAGGGAAAGAGAGAGAGGGAGCAGGAGAGAGGAAGGGAGGGAGAGGGAGGGAGGGAGAGAGAGGGAGGGAGGGAGGGAGAGAAAGAGAGGAAAGAGAGAGAGGGAAGGAGCAGGGGGAGGTCGAGTAGGATGGGGCCGATTTTCTTGTTTTGAAAAAATGAAGTATAACTATGATGTTCACATGGGACTGTGCCATTACCAGTGTAGTTTCTGACCAATTACTTAATAAATATCCTTGTTCCAGTCAGTAAAGTAGTGTTGATTCTCACCGGTGTGGTTGCTGATCTCCCCGTCAGAACAGGGGATGCAGTCGAAGCAGCAGATTGGCTGCCCCTTCCTGTTGGCCAATCGGGTGCCAGGTGGGCAGCTCTCACTGCACACTGACTTGGGGGGCTGGAAAGGGAGAAAGCAGTTCCAATAATGAGCAGAACTTTTTCTATAAGATATAATTTTCAACTTCTGCTATTTCCCCAAAGGGATGAACAAAGTACTCATTTAGCATCCTACTACAACATAACATCTGACCTTTTTGTCTTTGAAATTCCAGAAGATTCTGTCTTCATGAAGTATTAGCTGTTCCCCAACAGGAAGTGACTCATCGACCGCTCCAACATTCTGAACCTTCACACTTCCATCCGGCAGCCACACCCAGTTCATGATGTCATAGATGGGCAGGGCATCTCCGTTCTCGTCAAACAGCACTCGGTCCCCAAAGCCGGTGGTGAAATTGACTCTTTCCAGATAGTACACCAACTGTCCACAAGGGGGAGACACGCCATGGTCTTTTAGTGCAAGTGCGTTTGTTCAAAAGGATGTACAGAAGGAGTTTTGAATCTGTAACCTCTTGATCTGCAATCAAGTGCTCTAACCACCGAGCTCCAACTCTACCTGTGCGCTATTTGTACCGCTTAGGATGAAAATATATATGATAAATTATTAAATAGTCAAATAATACGGATTCATCAATGTTGCTGTTCTTGTGTGTTTTTGCAACAAGTAAGACTAGGTCCTCAATCTAACCAGCAAGCTAAAGGCACCACATTAACCCAGCGAGCTAAAGGCACCGCACTAACCCAGCGAGCTAAAGGCAACACACCACAGAGCAGCTTTGTGCTTTCCACCAGTCCTTAACAAGCTTCTGCCAGGCGTCCCAACCGCCCTTACAGCTGTGTGTCTTCCTCACCTGCCAAGGCTCCATGTCTTCCAGGGTGGCACAGCTGTGCCCAGGGAAGGGGCCCTGGCCTGGCACACAGCGCAGCAGGCTGTGGAGAGCATGGGCTAGGGTGTACACTGCCTTGTAAATGTTATACTCTGCTCTCAAGTCAGAAACATCCAGATACATCTGACCCTGAGAGGCCAAGGCCTCCTGTCCAGAGCAGGTAGAAACGCCCACATCAGCAGGGTCAAAACTGCAGCCAAAGACCTCTTCCCAAAACTGCCACACCTACCAGACAGACGGAAGTAAGAAATGCTCTTTTTAATACAAATTAAGAACAACTTACATTTTTGCTGATCATATCTTGAAATATAGCAAAACCTAAACGGAGTAGAGCAGTAAATACAAGCAAATATATATATATTTAGACAAATAAAAATGTAATCTTTGCCATGCTCTGCCCATATTGGTTGTTGGGGTGTTTGTCAGGGCGGAGACGTGACAGAAACTCCCTGAGTTCGGGGATCTCTCCGCGGCGGACGGCGATGCCGAGTGTCCCCCCCACGTAGGGCATAAGTCTGGGTGTGTGGAGGACCGTGGCGATGGTCCAGGCCTCGCTGGCGATCCACTGCAGACCGGTCAGGTTTTGACTCACCACCTACATACACAGCCGGTATTAGAGCAGCATCATAAGTAACCGTTGGTTTAATAAATATCAAACGACGGCACCTGTTTTTTAAATATCCGCTCGGCTGTACCAACTGTCGTTGGTAAGAAGTCGCAGAGAAAATTCTGTGACTTCATCAATATTATCTTACTGGTGAATTTTGATTGATATTTTTAATGGTTTGTTTGGCTTGCTAATTCAGGTCGGAAACTCCGCTGGACTGTTGCTAATCATTACAATCGTTTTTTTCTGTGGAAAAACAAAACAAGAAGCGCTAGCTACTTTCTGCATCCTTACGACTATATTGTTTTCCTACCATACCTGGTAAAATACAGACCGTTTCGTAAATCTAACTACATAGGCCCTACCATATGAACTTTACGCTTTTTAACCCAAATTTTTCTGCTGAGGTTTATGTATGCACGTCTATATGTCAAATATCTGCAAGAAAGCGTCTCCTAAATGAAGAAAATGTAAAATGTTAACCATAATTTCAGAAATATTTTACCTGTAAATAAACGTTATTTTTACCGTAGCATCGTCATGACAATCATTGAACATATTCTATGTAATATTTACCTCGTCCAGAAGGGGGAGCATGTATCCCTGGTTGGAGAACACCACCACCACTCTGGCAGTGGAGGCCCTGACCACAGACACGATCCTGCGGTACTCTTCCGGAGCGCTGTAGCCGGGCAGCACCTCATAATAGGCCGCGCAGCCGGCGTGGTCGTGATCCAAGCCCTGGAGGAAAGAGCGGGCAGCATGTCGACCGTAGTCGTCATCGCTAACCAAGAGGCCGACCCAAGTCCATCCGAACCGTCTTAGGATCTGCAGCATCGCTCGCACCTGAAGAACAGGCAGGAACGAAGTTGGATTATAAAATATATATATATATATCTTTGTTACCACTAATACAGGAATAATGGAAAAGTACCATCCCCTCTTTTCTTATTTATAATTTTTCACATCAGGTAAATTAGTTTGTTAGGCTTTTTATTGATGTATTTTCCCCCTAGAATAATTATATTTTTTTTAAATCTGGGTCCATTTAAATATGCAACTCCAGGACATATAGAAAGAGATTTGTTAGTTTGTCAGTGCAATTTTTTTCCACAGCTAAAACACTATAAATAATGGCTTGATCTCAGTTATGAGAATCTAGGCCTGTAGTTTAGTGTATTGAAGTTGAGGACTGAGGTGTGAGAGAGCGAGAGAGGACTACCTGGAGGACAGAGAGCTACCTGGAAGAGAGAGGGGTACCTGGAAGAGAGAGGGGTACCTGGAAGAGAGAGAGAGCTACCTGGAAGAGAGAGAGAGCTACCTGGAAGAGAGAGAGAGCTACCTGGAAGAGAGAGAGAGCTGCCTGGAAGAGAGAGGGGTACCTGGAAGAGAGAGAGCTACCTGGAAGAGAGAGAGAGCTACCTGGAGGACAGAGGGGTACCTGGAGGACAGAGGGGTACCTGGAGGACAGAGGGGTACCTGGAGGACAGAGGGGTACCTGGAAGGCATCGCTTGGGATGGTCCTGAAGAAGGAGGGGTAAGTGTGGCGATCACTCAGGCAGGAACAGGTGGCGTAATAACTCACCTGTTACAGGTGAAGCAGACCAACACATCACAACATTATTATCATGAAACAGACCTGTGACTGTCGCAGACCAACACATCACAACATTATTATCATGAAACAGACCGGTGACTGTCGCAGACCAGCGCTTTAAAACAACCACACAACAGAAACATGGACACAAATCTTAAATTGTAAAGTCGTGCTTCCAGTCTAGTGACAGACACTTGCCATGGGCACCCTGAACAGCCCCAGGACACTGGAGATGGCGATGGAATGAGTCGAACCCGGATCCCCCACAATCCCCATCACCGGGGGCGACCCTCTGCAGTCCTCGTCCAAGAGAAACTCGTCCTCCGTCCCGCTGGCCAGCGACAAGGCGGCACGGAACGCCACCCCCAGCTGCAGGCAGTTGTCGTAGAGACGGTATCCCAGGGTTACGTTGGGCAGCAGGTGTGGGTTCTTGTTGATCTCCTCGATGGTAAAGGCCATAGTCTGGGCCTGTCGGAAACCTGCCACATCAAAGCTGACAGAGAGCAGAGCGCACAGACGTGAGCACAGCCTCTCCACACACTCCAGACAGACACAGAGAACCACTACCGAACTATGGAACATCAAATAAAACACAAACACTTTAAAGCAAGACATCTTTTTACACAGTCAAGTCTATTAATACATGATCGATCGATAACCTTGAGACTCTGGTATTAATTCCCAATTCCTAAACTTATTTAAGTCGGTAAATTAAATTCCCTTCCATTCCAGGACTCCTGGGGACAACACAAGCAGGTGTGGAGGCTCTTACCCTTCACAGACCAGTTGCTGAGGTTTGGTGGTGAATGAGAGCTCTGGATAAGTGCTGTAGAAATGGACCTCAAACAGCCCGCCCAGAACCACATCCCCCTCCTGGCTCATTCCACTCAGGCTGAAGTGTTCTCTCAGACGGCAAGAGGAGGAGGAGGAGGAGGAGGAGGAGCACAGTAAGGTGAGACAGAGATACAGGTAGCGATGCAGGTACACCACCATGACTGCCTTGTGTCTCTCCCTCGCTCTCTCCCTCGCTCTCTCTCCCCGCTCGTCTGTTTTATGGAGTCTCAGCCTTGGAGGGGTCTGATGTCAGAGCCTCGTCTGGCGGGAGGGGAAGGCGTACCTGGCGTCAGGTGGGCACAGGGAACGCCATGGATCCCAGATGAGAGCGATGTCTTCTTTTTTAGACACAAAGAGGTTTTCTAGATGTAGGTCAGCGGTAGAGCATTGGACTGGAGGTGGTGGTCACGGGTTTGAATCCCCCTGGAGGTGGTGGTGACAAGTTTGAATCCCCCTGGAGGTGGTGGTCACAAGTTTGAATCCCCCTGTGGATGAAACCAGCTGATAAATGGACATTTGTTTTAGTTTCTTTCCTGACACTGGCATAACACAAGTAGGCCAAACACCAACTGAATGTGCCCTGTCACTGTTTGTTTATTTGTTACCAGCAACATAGAACTCATATGAAGGTTTATAGTAAATGTAAGTTATGTTATTTCCTCTGACCTGTTTAAATGCTGGTCAATGGCCATTATGTGACACAGTAAATGGAAGTCTAATTGACAGACTACAAAGCGCTACTTCACTGTGTCCACTAGATGGCAGTGGCACACTACTCTCATGCACATATGGAGCTTCAACCTACCTACATGCCTTCCTTATTCACCTTTCCCCCTCTCCTCCTCTCTCCTCCTCTCTCTTCCTCTCTCCTGACCTTCCCTCCTCTCCTCTCTCCTTGCTCCCCCTCTCCTCTCCTCTCCACCCTCCCCCTCTCCTCTCCTTTCCTCTCCTCTATTCCCCTCTCCTTTCCTCCCTCCCCTCCCCCTCTCCTCTCCTCCCTCCCCCTCTCCTCTCTCCCTCTCTCCTGTCTCCCCCTCTCCTCTCCTCTCTCCTTCTTCCCCCCCTCTCCTCTCCTCTCCTCCCTCCCCCTCTCTTCTCCTCTCTCCTCTATCCCCCTCTCCTCTCCTCTCTCCTCCCTCTCCCTCCCCCTCTCATCTCTCCCCCTCTCCTCTCCTCTCTGGCTGTTGAAGGCTTGCTCCCCTGAGAGCTGACAGGCAGACAGCTCTCGCTGGCAGTCAGAACACAGCCAGTCCCGTTCTGTTAAACACGTCTTAATCACCACCACAGCTAACATGCAATCATACAGCCACCATGGCAGATATGAATCATTCATAGAGCAAAGATCGTACTTCTATTTGGAAGAAAGAGGAAGTGTATTTTCACAATCTAAGTTGAAAGTTTGTCAACAGTCTTTGCCTCCAATACCAATACATGTTAATCCATAAATTTGACGACTTCTTATTTGTTTAGACAGGCTGTATGCTGTGAAGATGGCAGAATTCGCCAGTGGCAAACTTAAAAAGAGCATGTTTTGAACTTAAAGAGTACTTTCATGACTCGACAGTTTAAAAACCCTGGGCGTTGCCTAACTGGGTGTTGCAGTGTTCTGACTGATCAGCCTCATGCTCTGCCCCAAATGTATACCCAGTCCCCGGATTGGTCTAACCAACTGTCAATCACAGCACATCTCTGATGACGAGAGCGTGATCATGTTTGTAAAGGCGGGACATCCAGATATACTTCTCTGAAAGGTCTTCTCTCCCAACACATCAGTTCTTGGTGACTTTGAGCCACTCTGTCCTCTACAGACTGGAGCTGCTGTGCTCCAGCTAGGTGCTCTGTCTGCTCTGTCTGCTCTATCTGATCTGCTCTGCTCTGCCTGCACTGTCTGCTGCTCCATCACCTGCTCCACTGCTGGCTCCATCACCTACTCCATCACCTTACTCCATCACCAGCTCCAACACCAGCTCCATCACCAACACCAGCTCCATCGCCAGCTACTCTACCGGGCCCAACACCAGCTCCATCACTAGCTCCAACACCAGCTCCAACACCAGCTCCAACACCAGCTCCAAGACCTGCTCCATCACCAGCTCCAAGACCTGCTCCAAGACCTGCTCCATAACCAGCTCCAACACCAGCTCCATCACCAGCTCCATCACCTGCTCCAAGACCTGCTCCATCACCAGCTCCAACACCAGCTTCATCGCCTGCTCCATCGCCTGCTGTCTCTCCACCACCAGCTACACCATCAGCCCCAGGGCAGGGTTCATGGTGCCGCTAGCTGAGGGCGTGTTCTGGTTCCTCTTCATCCTGTTGTCTGGACCTCTGGGTCTGGGGGCGGAGGAGGTTGGGGCTGGGGTGAGGGCTGGAGCTGGGGCTGGGGTGAGGGCTGGGGCTGGGGTGAGGGTAGGGGTTGGGACTGTGGTAGGGACTGGGGCTGGAATAGGGACTGGGACTGTGTTGGAGACTGGATCTGTGGTAAGGGCTGGGTCTGGGGTAAGGACTGGGTCTGTGGTGAGGGCTGGGGTAATGACTGGGGCTGAATCTGTGGTAAGGGGTGAGGCTGAGGCTGGGTCTAGCTCTGGCTCTCGGTCCAGGCGAGAGGGAGCCACCCAGACATTCAACCCCAGGATGAACGTCTCTGGGTGGAGCGACACAGGCTGTGATAGCCTGGTGAGCCAGAGCCCTCCAGTGATGGAGGCCCATGGGGATGTGGTGATTGGAGGCCTGTTCCCCATCCACTACCTGGTCCCAGAGTGGGAGCACAGCTACACCAGCCGGCCCCTCAGAGCTGCCTGCTACGGGTGAGTGGATCTGTCGAACCTGCTCAGGACTATCCACCAAGACACACCAACCTCGTCCTTCCTCAACCCTCCTCTCCTCCTTCCTCCTGTCCTCCTTCCTCCTCTCCTCCTTCCTCCCCTCCTCCTCTCCTCCTTCCTCCCCTCCTCCTCTCCTCCTTCCTCCTCTTTCAAGGTTCGACTACCGGGCGTTCCGCTGGCTAATGACCATGGTGTTTGCGGTCGAGGAGGTCAACCGTAACGCCACGTTGCTACCAGGGGTGAAGTTGGGCTACAGGATTTTAGACAGCTGCGATGACGTCCAGGCCAGCTTGTACGGAGCCTTCGCTCTGGTCTCCTCGCAGAGAGCAGAGGCTGTGGAGGAGCCTGTGGAGGAGGCTGTGGAGGAGGCTGTGGAGGGGGCTGTGGAAGGGGCTGTGGAGGAGGCTGTGGAGGGGGCTGTGGAGGGGGCTGTGGAGGGGCCACGCTGCCTGTCTGGAGGCCCTGTCCCTGCTGTGATTGGTCTGGCCTCCTCCTCTCCTACTGGAGCTTTGGCTCACATCCTGGGCCCCTTCAACATCCCTCTGGTGAGGAGAGGGAGAGGAGAGAAAGGAATGAGGGGAGAGGAGAGAAGAGAAATGAGGGGAGAGGAGAAAAGATGAGAGAGGAGAAGGGAGTGAGGAGAGAGGGGAGAAGATGAGAGAGGAGAAGGGAGAGAGGAGAGAGGGGAGAGGGAAGAGCAAGGAAAGGAGAGAGGGGAGACAGGAGAGTGGAGAAGGAAGGATGGTGCAGAGAGGAGACAGGAGAGAGGAGATATTATATGTCATGTTTCTTTGGATCACAGCTAAACCCATGAAATACAGAGTTCTCTGTGTCACCATGACAGGTGTGTTACTGAGTCCCTCTCTGTCACTGTGGTCTCCAGGTGAGTTACTTTGCCACCTGCACCTGCCTGACAGACAAACGTGTCTACCCCTCCTTCCTGCGTACCGTCCCCAGCGACCTGTTCCAGGTGCGCGGGCTGGTTCAGCTGGTCACACACTTCGGCTGGAGCTGGGTCGGAACTTTGGGCACCGAGGTAAGATGGTACTGACATGGGGGAGGTCAAAATAATCATCACCATCATCATGTATTACTCAGTGTATTGTACGTACTCAAGTATCACTTGTATTAACAAGACTGTGCCCACAGTTTTTACATGCTGTTTGTATATAAAATAAAACAATTATATGAAAATTCTGTCTTAATGTGTATGTGTGTGTACGTGTGTGTGCCTGCACGCGCGTGTGTGTGCCTGCACGCGCGTGTGTGTGCCTGCACGCGCGTGTGTGTGCCTGCACGCGCGTGTGTGTGCCTGCATGCACGTGTGTGTGTGCCAGGATGACTATAGCCGTCATGGGATCCAGGCCTTCTCCAAGCAGCTGCAGGAGCAGGGAGGCTGCCCTGCGTTCCACCTCACCCTCCCCAGCTCCCCCTCTCCTGCCCAGGTGGAGGCCCTGGCCAACACCCTGGTCAGCTCCACAGCCAGGGTGGTGGTGGTGTTTGCCACTGAGGGACAACTGCTGGAGCTACTCTCTGAGGTGGGACAACGTCGTCCTCTGGGTCTCTCTCTTTTCTCTGGGTCTCTCTCTCCTCTCTTTGTCTCTCTCAGTTATCTGGTTCTATCTCTCTCCTCTGGGTCTCTCTCTCTTCTCCTTGTCTCTCTCCTCTGGGTCTCTGTTTTCTGTGTCTCTCTCTTTTCTGGGTGTCTCTCCTCCTCTTTGTCTCTCTCAGTTCTCTGGGTCTCTCTCTCTCCTCTGGGTCTCTCTCCTCTGGGTCTGGGTTTCTCTCGGGCTCATCTCTCCTCTGATGAAGGTAAGTATCCCTCTGGAAGAGCGCTGTCTGGACAGATGTCAAATTGACTTCCTGGTCAGGTTATGACCCTCCTCTGACCGTCCACTCCTCAGCTGGCGAGCAGGAACGTGACGGGGATCCAGTGGGTGGCCAGCGAGGCCTGGGTGACAGCCACTGTCTTGTCCTCTGCTCCCTTCCACTCCCTCCTGGAGGGAACGCTTGGTTTCTCCTTCCCCGGGGTCCACATCCCCGGCCTGAAGGACTTCCTGGTCCAGGTGCGTCCCTCGGCCACGCCGGGGTCAGAGTTCATCAACATGCTGTGGGAGGAGTTGTTTGGATGTAAGCTGCCGTTTAGAAACCAGCCAGACTCTCTGGGAGACGAGAGGACGTGTAGCGGTCTGGAAGACGTGAGGGACACCAACACCAGTTACACAGAGGTGTCCCAGGTGAGGGTGTCCTATAACGTATACAAGGCAGTGTACGCCATCGCTCACGCCCTGCATGACATGCTGCAGTGTGGACAGAACCCAGGGAGCTGCAACCTCACCAGCAACGCTTTCACACCCACACAGGTACATACATTCTGTGCGTGTGTGTGTGTGTGTGTGTGTTTGTGTGTGTGCGTGTATGAGTACGTGTGTGTGTGTGTGTGTGAGAGAGTGTCTGTGTGAGTCTGTGTGTATGTGTGAGTCTGTGACTGCATGTGTGTCTGAGTGTGTGTGTGTGTGTCTGTGTTTGTGTGTGTGAGTCTGTGACTGCATGTGTGTCTGAGTGTGTGTGTGTGTGTGTATGTGAGTCTCAGCAAGTCCACCTACAATAGGCGTAAGGGTATACAAAAATCATAGGTGTGTTTGTGTCAGAATGTTGCACAGAAGTACAGCATTTAGCTGCAGACGAAGAGATCCCAGATTCAAACCCCCCCGTGTAAATACATACTTTCTCTGTTCCGTTTCCAGCTGCTTCAGCATCTCAAGCGGGTGAATTTCACCAACCAGTTTGGCGAGAAGGTTCAGTTTGACACCAACGGTGAACCCGTTCCTCTTTATGACATCATCAACTGGCAGAGGGACGAGGCTGGAGGAATAAGGTTTGTATCATTACGATCTTTAGAAATATATTTTCACATATGCCCTTATGTGTTATCTATAAAGAGTTAGGGGCCTAAGTCAGAGGTTATGCGTTCATCTTTTTGGAGTCCAACATTTATGTTACTCTTCTCTTAAAAATTCTGAAATAAATTCTGATCATTCTTTGTGCTTTGACAGAGGTACCGAGGTATAGGATGTGTTTGTTTTGATGTTTGTGGTTATGTGAACCCTTTTTTGTCCTTGTATGAAGGTTTCAAAAGGTAGGCTCGTACGATGGCTCCGCTCCTTCGGGACAGCAACTGTTGATGAAAGAGAGCGCCATCGTGTGGACAGGAGGCCAAAACAAGGTGAGGTCTGATTTTTCCTCATTTCCTTGAATATGTTATGCTTCAGTTCCAAAGCTTGGCGCATATGACTGCACATTTCAGGTTCAAACCACCTGACACTCGCGCCACACTTTGGAAAAACAGCATCTGATTAAAAAGCTGAATAAATCATGAAGTTGTTCTCGTGACTCACCTGCCTGTCACCTGTCCAGGTGCCCGAGTCTCTGTGCACCTCTCCCTGCCCCCCGGGCACTCGACAAGCCACACAACCAGGAAAACCACACTGCTGCTTTGACTGCCTGCCCTGTGCTGACGGACAGTTCAGCAACCAGACTGGTAGACTCCAAAGCACCAGTACACAGACACACTAGGCTAGGCTAGGCTAAAATAGGCTAGGCTAAGCTAAAATAGGCTAGGATGAACTAGGCTAAGATAGGCTAAAATAGGCTAGGATGAACTAGGCTAGGCTAAAATAGGTAGGCTAGGCTAGGATAAGTTAGGCTAGGCTAGGCTAAAATAGGTAGGCTAGGCTAGGATAAACTAGGCTAAGATAGGCTAAAATAGGCTAGGATGAACTAGGCTAGGCTAAAATAGGTAGGCTAAACTAAGATAAAATAGGCTAGACTAGGCTACATTATATTAAAGGACGATTATACATTGTGATAATGTATGTGTGTATGTAGGCCATATGTTTGATGGAGATGTTTTAATTTCTGTGTTCTCATGTTCTCATGTTCTTATAGGTTCCACAGAGTGCATGCAGTGTCCAGAGTACCATTGGTCAGACAGAGACAGGAAGTTCTGCGTGGTCGGAGTGGACGACTTCCTGTCCTTCTCCAACACCATGGGCGCCATCCTCGTCATCCTCACCTTCCTGGGCATCACCACGACAACCGCCATCACCGCCGTGTTCCATCGTCACCGAGCCACGCCCATCGTCCGGGCCAACAACTCAGAGCTGAGCTTCCTGCTTCTGCTGTCACTCAAACTCTGCTTCCTGTGTTCGCTAGTGTTCATTGGCCGGCCTTCGGACTGGTCGTGTCGGTTCCGTCAGGCTGCGTTTGGGGTCAGCTTCGTCATCTGTCTATCCTGCCTGCTGGTCAAGACCATCGTGGTCCTGTTGGCCTTCCGGGCCACCACACCTGGGTCCAGAGTAATGAAACTGTTCGGTCCCGTCCAGCAGAGGGCGCTCATCTTTGGCACAACCATCCCGCAGGTAGCTATACTCTGGAGTAACACCATTACTGCAAACGAGAAGGGTACTAGTTCGTTAGCAAACAAGAGATCAAAGAGGTTAAAATCTCCCCTGTTATGGATGAATACTTTGTTATGGTTGACACAGGACTTATAAATGATGACATTTTTGACTAATTCTTTTGCTGTGTTCAAAGTGAATTTTCCATGTAACCTTCCATGTAATCTTAACTCTCTGGTTGCGGGTGTGTTGGGGATTCTTTACCAGGTTTGTCTCTGTTCTGTCTGGCTGGCTTTGGCTCCGCCCTATCCCTTCAGAAACCCCTTCTACCTGGGAGCCACAGGGATGGTAAAGCCCTCTCATTGGTCACCTTATCCTTCCACGATTCCTACATTGTTCTGGACCAAAAGGCATCTTCTAAGTGACTCAGTATTGAAATGTTGATGCCCCCAGGTGGTGGTGGAGTGCAAGGAGTCTTGGCCCCCAGGATTCTACCTGGTCCTGGGATACATCGGCCTGCTGGCCTCCCTCTGCCTCCTCCTGGCCTTCCTGGCCAGAAAACTACCGGACAACTTCAACGAGGCCAAGCTCATCACGTTCAGCATGCTGATCTTCTGCGCCGTGTGGGTGTCTTTCATTCCCGCCTACGTCAGCTCTCCGGGGAAGTTCACGGTTGCCGTGGAGATCTTCGCCATCCTGGCCTCCAGCTTCGGACTCCTGCTGTGCATCTTTGTGCCAAAGTGTTACATCATCCTGCTGAGGCCTGAGAGAAACACCAAGAAAGCCATGACAGAGAAACAAGCGAAGTGAGGAACAACAGTGTTTTCATCTGGCAGAAGTTCATGTCTCGTAGAGCTGCCTCTAATCCAACCTAAACCTTCAAATAAGACAATGAAAAACTCTTGAGAAAACGTGGAAGAAATCTTGGGAGGGCAGTTCAGTGAAGGCTCCTCTTCTAGAGAGGAGCACTCAAACAGACAGGAGCAGACCACAGACTGAATACAGACCACAAGCCGAATACAGACCACAAGCCGAATACAGACTACAGGCCGAATATAGACCACAGACTGAATACAGACCACAAGCCGAATACAGACCACATGCTGAATATAGACTACAGACTGAATACCTGACCCAGACTGAATACAGACCACATACTGAATATAGACCACAGACTGAATACAGACCAGAAAATAAATACAGACCATAAACTAAATACAGACCACGGACTGAATACAGACCACAAACTAAATACAGACCACATCCTGTATACAGACCATAAACTAAATACAGACCACAGGCTGAATACAAACTGACTACAAACCACAGACTGAGTACAGACCATGAACTGAATACAGACCATAAAGTAAATACAGACCACGGACTGAATACAGACCACAGACTAAACACAGACCACAAGCTTGATAATCATTATAAAGCTTTTATTTAAAGGGTCAAAAGAGCATTTGAATCAGTGACCTATGAATATACATTCAGTCGAAATCACTACTTCTAAGGCAGGGGTCTCCAATCCTGGTCCTCGAGGGCCGCTGTCCTGAAGGTTTTAGATGTTTCCCTGCTCCAGCACACCTGACTCTAATAAAGGGTCATTATGAAGCTTCCACAGAGCTTGGTAATGGCTCATTCATTAGAATCAGGTGTTCTGGAGCAGGGAAACATCGAAAACCTTGAGGACAGCGGCCCTCGAGGACCAGGATTGGAGACCCCTGTTCTAAGGTGTCCACAACTGAGATGAACAGAGTGGTTTTCTGTTGTCAGTCAGAAGTCAAGACGTGGTTGATCCTTATCAAACTGTAAACTAAATGTGGCGCATACAGAAACGAATACTGTAACATGTCACGAACATCAGTCGAATAACCTTGAATCATAATACTTGTTTGTTGTTGACACATTACACAGAGAGAGCCGTAACTTTGGAAACGTTTATTACAGTCCCAGTAGTACAGTGATGCATGTAGAGCTGGGAAACGTGTTTATCATTCATATTAACGAACGTTTCAAACAATAAAAGCAATCATGAAATGATCGGATGTTTTCAGTGTTTAGAAGTTGAATGAGCAGTGAAACACTAATCAAGGATATTGGAGAAAGTTATATAACTGTACAACATTTACAACTATATAATGTATGTTTTGAGGACAATTTGAGGTAATCATGGGCGTAGGTTAAGGGGGAATGCTAGGTGATACCCCTCACAAATATTTTAAAATGACAATATTGTTCCCACCAATATTTTAGCAAACTCCTTTGTGCTGCTAAGTCAAGTGTAAAGGATGGAGGTTTATGTCTCCACCTAAGCTGTGACCAAACCTACACCCGTGTTCTTCTTCTCCACGAACTTCATCAGCTTTTCGTTCAGGAGACTCTTATACATGTTCCTATATTAGAGGTCTTCACACACTCAGAGAGCTTTAGAGGGAACCTTTCCCATTAGGTGTTTCTTTGTGTTTTTCTCAGGTTGGAAGATGATGATGAAGCACTTGGGAGCAAATATGCAAAATATCAAAGCAAAACTGGAGGCCAGGATGGCAAAGATCTCCACAGCTACGGTGAACTTCCCAGGAGAGCTGACATAAGCTGGGATAAAGGTGATCCACACAGCACAGAATATCAACATGCTGAAGGTGATGAATTTGGCTTCATTGAAGTTATCAGGCAGCTTTCGGGCCAGGACAGCCAGGACAAAGCACAAGAGAGCCAGGAGTCCTATATACCCCAGCACAGCCCAGAAGCCCACAGCAGAACCTAAGGCACATTCTAGAATGATCTTCTCTTTAAAGGTGGTTAGATTTTTAATAGGGAAGGGGGGGTTGAGAGCTAGCCAAAGAGTGCATATCAACGCTTGGATCAACGTAAAAGAAATAACAGTCAGTCTCTGTTGTGGAGGCCCAAACCATTTCATGACATCACTTCCTGGAAGCGTGGCCCTGAAAGCCATCAGCACCACTATAGTCTTCCCCAGAACACAAGAGATGCAGAGGACAAAGGTGATCCCAAACGCCGTGTGGCGCAGCATACAGGACCACTCAGAGGGCCGACCAATGAAGGTGAGAGAACACAGGAAACACAGAGTCAGGGAGAAGAGAAGCAGGAAGCTGAGCTCTGAGTTGTTGGCCCTGACGATGGGCGTTGCTCGGTTACGGTAGAACACAGCAGCCATGACGATGGCGAGACAGGCTCCTCCCACTGAGCAGGAGGCCAGGATGACTCCCAGAACTTCGTGGAAGGAGAGGAACTCCACAGGTTTGGGTAGGCACACATTTTTCCCAGGACTGGGCCAGAACTCGCTGGCACACGACCAACAGGTGGAAGAATCTGAAGGTGCAGTCAGACACACATGAGCATGTGTAATGCACCTGCAGACTGAGTTATCGCTAACACACCTGGAGACTGAGTCATCTGTAACACACCTGGACACTGAGTCATCGCTAACACACCTGGACACTGAGTCATCGCTAACACACCTGGACACTGAGTCATCGCTAACACACCTGGAGACTGAGTTATCGGTAACACACCTGGAGACTGTGATCTAGTTAGAAGTGATGGGTTGTTTGTGAACAATTCATACTTTTTAAATAAATCTTTATAGTGAACAAATATTCCTCCAAAAAGTTTGGTTTGTTTGTTTGCAAATTGAAGGAACTAAAAAATGATTAGGAAGGATTCAAAAATCTTTCTTCTTGTTACTCAGGTTCTATCAGTCCATCGATTCAGTAATGACAAACTCACCGTAAATAGTTGCAAATTGAACGAATCTGATATTAAAACAGATTGTTCACTAATGAATTATTAGGACTAATTTGATAAATTGGTGAATTGAATCAAATGATTTGACATAAAACGCCCATCACTAGTAGATGGTGAGATAGAGGTAACCCTAACCCTAACCTGAGGGACAAACACACCTGTTTGCTTGAGTGTGGTTAAAGTCTCCTCTGTTTGACGTTGCTGCAGTTCAGAGAGAAGTGGACCTGAGTGTGTGTATCACCTGTCTGGTTGCTGATCTCTCCCTCTGCACATGGTAGACAGTCGTAGCAGCAGACAGGCTTTCCTTTCTGCACGGCCTTACGAGTTCCTGGGGGACAGCTCTCACTGCACACAGACACAGGCACCTGACACACACACACACACACACAAAGCCACATTACACAATAGCAAAATAAATACATATTTTGGCTTTGCCTTCCCTACCTGTCTGTTCCTATCTGTGCAACCTAACCTGTATGCTACTAACTGTACAACCTAACCTGTATGCTACTAACTGTACAACCTAACCTGTATGCTACTATCTGTACAACCTAACCTGTATGCTACTAACTGTGCAACCTAACCTGTATGCTACTAACTGTACAACCTAACCTGTATGCTACTAACTGTACAACCTAACATGTATGCTACTAACTGTACAACCTAACCTGTATGCTACTATCTGTACAACCTAACCTGTATGCTACTGTCTGTGCAACCTAACCTGCACGCTACTAACTGTGCAACCTAACCTGTATGATACTATCTGTACAACCTAACCTGTATGCTACTAACTGTGCAACCTAACCTGCCTGCTACTAACTGTGCAACCTAACCTGCCTGCTACTAACTGTGCAACCTAACCTGTATGCTACTA
>BROE01000005.1:1296587-1400382 GCA_036571765.1 Plecoglossus altivelis | reverse complement strand
ACACACACAGCAGGTCAACACCAGCTCCTGAACACACACTCAGGTATACCACACACACAGCAGGTCAACACCAGCTCCTGAACACACACTCAGGTATACCACACACACAGCAGGTCAACACCAGCTCCTGAACACACACTCAGGTATACTACACACACAGCAGGTCAACACCAGCTCCTGAACACACACTCAGGTATACCACACACACACCAGGTCAACACCAGCTCCTGAACACACACTCAGGTATACCACACACACGGCAGGTCAACACCAGCTCCTGAACACACACTCAGGTATACCACACACACACACACACCACTGTCCTGAACACACACTCAGGTATGCCACACACACAGCAGGTCAACACCAGCTCCTGAACACACACTCAGGTATACCACACACACAGCAGGTCAACACCAGCTCCTGAACACACACTCAGGTATACCACACACACACCACTGCCTGGGACACACACAGCAGGTCAACACCAGCTCCTGATCAGCTTCCAACAGTGAGGGGACACTGTAGTTGAATGGGAGCAGCTTGGTGGTTAGAGAGTTTGACCGCAGGATCACAGATCGCAGGGGTAAATTCCCCTTCCTATGTGTGCTGTATTAATACATTGTCAGTACAAATATTCAGTACTGTGTATATTATAAATACTTAACTCTCAATATTCTTTATAATAAAGTAAGTCTATTATTACTATTATCACTCGTAATAATGACCATTATTAGTATTTAATCCTTATTTTCTTTCTTTCATTACTATGTATACTATTGCGTATGACTACATACTGTACTTGTGTAATGACTATCACTGTCCTTGTTGTGGCATAGTTATTATCATGAGTGACATGCTATGAGTCTGAGTCATCAGACCAACCAACCCCTTGGTAGCTTCACTTCCTGGTACTCTCCACTCACCTCCACCTGACCCTACTGAACTTGAGCAGTTGGCACCTGATGCAGGTAAACACACAGTGACAGCATCTTGCCTGGCTCTGATGCCCCGCCCACACTATCGCCTCCTCCTGGATCTCCAGCTCCTTCCCAGAATCCTTTGTTCCGTCAAACAGTCCCACGTTGACAAACTCAATCTTCCCGTCACTGCCCCTCTGCCAGTTGATGATGTCATAGTAGGGAATGGAATCCCCTTTCAGGTCAAAGTTCACCTGCTGGCCGGATATGGAAAAGGCCACTTCCTGGAGATAGTGTTGAAGCTGAAGAAAAATATAAACAAAAGACAAATAAATAAGATCACATCAAATCTGTCCTTCTGAGATGTCTACTGCAGGCATGTTCAAACAGACGCCAGACTTTTTAAATACACTTTAAAAATACTTGTTTTTAACACTGTGTAAAATACTCCAACCACAAAAATACCGTTAGAAACTATGCACGGCTGATCCTTGATCTTCTGCTGTATTTCTCTCATTCAATACTTGGCTAAAAGCATCTGCTAGACAACAACAACAAGCATGTGCTGTGCAGAGAGAGAGAAGCCCTACCTGCCAGGGGTGGATGTTGCTGCTTAGAGCACAGGACTGGTTGAGGAAGGGTCCTGCACCAGCCTGGCAGCTGAGGAGGTTGTGGAGAGAGTAGGCGATGGCATACACCGCCTTGTACACGTTATAAGCCACCCTGGGAGCGGAGGTGTTCATGTACGCAGAGTGCTGCTCCAGAAGGACTTCCTGTCCTGTGCAGAGGGGGAGCGAGGAGGAGTAGGAGGAGGAGGGAGAGGAGGAGGAGGAGGAAGGGGAGGGGTTGCAGCCGTATAGTGCCTGCCACAGCTCTCTCACCAGGGGGTTGGAGGGGTATGTCTGGGGGTTCACCTCCCGCAGGTAGCCCTCCAGGCCGGGGATGGAGCCCTGGCGGATTCCGAAGCCTATGGTTCCCCCCAGGTAAGGGTAGTACTCGCTGGCTGTAAAGACGGAGGCCGTGACCCAGGCCTCGCTGGCCACCCACTGGATCCCTGTGATGTTCTGCTCCATGTAGTCCCTCAGGAACGGAGTCATCTCCCCTTCAGCAGAGAACACCACCACCACTCGGGCTGTGGAGGTTCGCATGACCTGAGAGGGTGGGGGGTGAGACGGGGGAGGAAGGGGGAGGAAGGGGGAGGAGGAAGGGGGAGGTGGAAGGGGGAGGAAGGGGGAGGAAGGGGGAGGAAGGGGGAGGTGGTAGGTGGAGGAAGGGGGAGGTGGTAGGTGGAGGAAGGGGGAGAAGAATGTATTTTTCTTCTGATCTTGAACAAACAACATCAATGAAAACACAAGGAAAACGGCAGCAGAAAAATGGACGAGCGTAAAAACCAGCTGACATGGAAGCAGGAACCGAGCCCAGAGTCCAGAACCTTGTTCACTGGACTCTGGCCCTGCCAGCAGGTGTGTGAGCGCGTCTACCTGCATGATCTCCAGGGCCTTGTTCCTGTCGTACAGCAGAGGGATCATCTCCTGATAGGCCACGCACACCTCCGTCCCCCTCAGCTCTCTCAGAAGACCCTGCAGGGCGAAGCGTCCGTACGCATGGTCGCCCCGCACCACCCCCACCCACCTCCAGCCCAAACGCACCAGAAGCTGGGCCATGGCTTTCACCTGGAGACACACACACACAGGCAGGGGCGTTGTAACTAGCTAGCAGATCAGACATAACAACAATGTTGTGACCACAGGATTTGCTAAGCAGTTCCCCGGTAGGGATGTAATCGTGGAACTGCTGTTTATTGTTTATCGTTTATTATTTACCTTGCTTTGCTGTTTATATATATTTATATATATATATATATATATATATGTTCTATGTTTGCACTTCCCTACCACAGTCAATTCTGTGCTTGTGTATCTTACATGGCGAATAAAAAACGATTCTGATTCTGATTCTGATTCTAACCTTAACGCAAAGCGTTTACCAACCATCTGTTGTATACAGACACAAAGGCAGTAGGACGCTAACAAGAATCATTCAAATCTCTTTTCTCAGAAGCACCTTAAGATTCTGCATAAACATTATGACAAACGAGGCAGATCGGACAGATGTGAAGTCCTCTGGACACAAGCAGGGACTAGACTGTGATGTCCTCTGGACACAGGCAAGGACTAGACTGTGGTGTTGCCTGGACACAGGCAAGGACTAGACTGTGGTGTTGCCTGGACACAGGCAGGGACTAGACTGTGATGTCCTCTGGACACAGGCGGGGACTAGACTGTGAAGGTTCCCTCACCTGGTAGTCATCGTTGGGGATGACTCTGAAGAACGTGGGGTACTTTCTCCTGTCGCTCAGACAGGCACAGGAAGAGAAGTAGCTGATCTGAAGAGAGACGCCACAGTTACAGTCCAGCAACACACTCGCTCTCACTCACTCACTCACTCACACACTCACTCGCTCTCACTCACTCACTCACTCACACACTCACTCGCTCTCACTGACTCACTCACTCACACACACACTCACTCGCTCTCACTCACTCACTCACACACTCACTCACTCACTCACTCACTCACTCACTCACTCACTGTCTCACACACACACAAAGACACTCACTCACTCTCTTACATTCACTTTCACAAACACTCACTCTCGCACACTCACTCCCTCACACACACCACTACAAGACAAGTGGCAGGAGGCACAATAAAGCTATTTCCTATCGCTACATTTCATTATCAAAACTTTTCTTCTAATTGCGTTTAAGAATACAAGTCATAATTTGAGCTGAACTTGAACCACTTTAAAACTCCTTTGTGAAAACCATTAAAATGATACAGAACTGAAGCTACCGTTAGTTACAACAGTCTTAAGTTCCATAGGATAGGACTCCTTCTTAGAACATGTCTATGATGTCATCTTTAGTTAGAACAGTCTTTGCAAGTTGACATTAGAACCCCTTTGATCTCTGCCCTTCCGGAACCTTACCATGGGGATTCTGAACGGCTCCAGGATTCCAGACACCACGATGGACTGAGCGGAGCCAGACTCCCCGACCACAGCCAGGAGAGAGGCCCCGGAGCAGGAGGAGGACTGGGCCTGGCTGGGGCTGTTCAGGACAGCCAGGGCAGCTCTCTGGCCAGTCAGAGGGTAGGCACACGAGTCGAAGATCTTGTATCCCAGCGTGTGATTGGGTAGAAACTTCAGGTTCTGGTTGATCTGCTCCACGGCCAACCTCAAGGTCTGAGCCCAGCGGAACGCTCTGGGGTCAAAACTGCTCAGGTGCAGGTAAACACACACACACACACACACACACACACACACACACACACACACACACACACACATACACGCACGCACGCAGAGAAAAAGCAGAGGATTACTTTTTAAAATCCTAAATGAGGCAGTAGTAAAAAAATAATCATGACAGTAAAAAGGCCCAGAAAGCTTAGTCTTTCATCCAGAACAGTACAGCAGCACACTCACCCGTTACACTTGACAGCTGCTGGTTTGTAAGTGTAGTTAACATCAGGCATCTCCTGGTTGTAGTGCAAGGGAAAGATCCCTCCAATCACATAGTCTCCCTCGGCCACGAACCCAGGCGCAAAGTCATTCTGCAGGGAGCACACAGAGGCTGGGGCAGGGGGTGAGGCTGGGGGAGTGGCTGTGGGGAGCGGGGGAGAGGCAGACGTTTGGGTGAGGAGGGAGACCAGGGAGGGGAACAGGAGACACCACGTTGAGAGAAGACTCATCCTCACACGCCTCGCCCCCAACTGACACACACGCACTCCTAAGAGGTTTTTATAGGTCGACTGGCAGCGTTCCGCATCTCATTACCCACGAAGGAAGCTGATTGGCCGCTACTTGACTGGACACCTGCTGTTACGTAATACACGTAATCCCCCGAAGAGTTTAGAACTGAAAAACAGACGAACCTGACAATGTTCCATAATGACGGTCACTACTTTCCCCAAATATAATGGTGGTTACGTTCATTGTTGTTTATTTTGAGTTTGTTGATAAGACATATGCGTTTCTCTTTCGGTAAGTAGTGAGCAACGAGACACCAAGGCAACCAAATCACAAGTTATACACGATTTGATATCGATATATTTTATAGGAATATTTCTTAATGAAACTAGCTAAGAGGAAAGGTGTGGGTTATTTCTTCCCCATGAGATGCTGCTTGGTGTTGTGCTCGGGCCTCAGCAGGATGATGAAACACTTGGGAGCGAACAGACAGAACAGCAGGCCGTAACTGGAGGCCAGGATAGCAAAAGTCTCCACAGCATCCGCGTACTTCCCAGGAGAGCTGACGTAGGCTGGGATGAACGACACCCACACGGCGCAGAAGATCAGCATGCTGAATGTGATGAACTTGGCCTCGTTGAAGTTGCCCGGCAACTTACGAGCCAGGAAGGCTAAGACGAAGCACAGGCAGGCCAGGAGGCTGATGTATCCCAGAACGCACCAGAACGCCAGGCTGGAGCCCACGCTGCATTCCAGAATGATCTTGGACCTTTGGTACTGGGAGTTCCTGGAGGGGAAGGGAGGGGCGTCTGTGAGCCAGGCTGTACATATGATCACCTGGACCAGGGTGCAGCTGAAGATGATGATCCTCTGCTGCCGGGGCCCCAGCCACTTCATCATGTTGTCCCCAGGCCTGGTGGAGGTGAAGGCAGCAAGGACCACCAGGGTCTTGCCCAGGATGCAGGAGATGCAGAGAGAGAAGGTGATGCTGAAGGCCCGTGTGACGCAGCATGCAGGACCAAGTGGTGGGCTCCCCCACGAACACCAGCGCACACAGGAAGCAGAGAGTCAGGGAGATCAGTATGAAGAAACTGAGCTCTGAGTTATTGATGCGGACTATGGGGGTGTTCCTGTTGTGGAGGAAGACCCCCAGGACAGCTATGGTCAGACACGCTCCCACCACGGCAATCACCGTCAGGGATAAGCCCATGGCATCGTGGGACAGGAACTCCACTATCTTGGGGATGCAGATGGTGCCATCATCGTTCGACCAGAAATCCTCAGAAACAACGGTGCCAGCTCCTCATAGAATCTGGGGAGGAGGAGGATGTGAGAGAGGAGGGGAGGAGAGGGGGAGAGGGGGGGAGGGGTGTAAGAGGAAGGGGAGAAGGGAGAGGGAGAGATGGAGACGAAGAGAGGTGGGGGTGAAGAGAAAACGAAAAATAAATAAAGATAATAGAATAATAATTAACATAATTTCAATAATTTCATATATTCCAAATAAGACTTTGTTGTAAGTCTGTCAGTAGTTCACAGTGGTTTCGGTTCTACCTGTCTGATTACTGATCTTGCCACTGTCACATGGTACACAGTCAAAGCAGCATAGAGGCTCCCCATGAGGATAGCTTTCTTTGTATTCCTGGTGTTTACAGCTTGGAGCTTTCTTATTTCTAAACTCCCATCGCTGGATCACACAGCTTAGGTTCACACACTCTCGTCACACACACTCGTCACACTCACACCATCACCGCAGTAATCACAGCTCTGACACAACACTCGGTATACTACACACACTCACTACAGAGGTAACACCAGCTCCTGAACACATCAGGTATACATAAACACACAGCAGTCACACAGCTTCCTGAATCAGGTATCACACCCAGAGGTCAACACAGCTCCTGACACACCTGGTATACACCACACACACACACCCCTGTCTGACACACACACACACTGTCTAAACACACACGCTGTCTGAACACACACACTGTCTGAACACACATACCTGGTACCCACACACAACAGGTAATGAACACACACTATATATATATATATACTTAATTATGTATTTATATATTTTGTCGAGTCCCTTAAAAACCTTAATAAGACTCAAGGATAGTGGACTGTCTGACAGTCCATCAACAAATGAGAGTTTCAGCCACTAGAGGGCAGTGCAGAATCTTAATGAGACGATGACGATCTGATAGGAGGTGACACATTAGCTTGTAATTATGAAATTGAACTTTCTTTCTCAGTAGTGATTTAATGAGTGATTAATGTCCTATTGACTCATGTTCAAACTCCAAATATCCTGTCAGGAAACACTAAACAGAAAACCTGAACTCCACACTCAGTCTTACAAACTTAGACCAAGCCTCTCGTACAAGACACAAGCAGTTGGCACCTGATGCAGGTAAACACACAGTGACAGCATCTTGCCTGGCTCTGATGCCCCGCCCACACTATCGCCTCCTCCTGGATCTCCAGCTCCTTCCCAGAATCCTTTGTTCCGTCGAACAGTCCGACCTTCAGGAAGCGAGGGCTTCCGTCAGCATTCCTCTGCCAGTTCATCAGGTCATAGGAAGGGATGGAGTCTCCTTTAAGGTCAAAGTTCACCTCCTCTCCAGACGCATTAAAGGACACTTCCTGGAGATAGTGTTGAAGCTGGAATAAGAGCACAATAGGACAGGGTTTAACTGAAATCTTGGATGACATAACTGTTTTCCCCCGTGTTTCTGTTCTGTCTGGTTGACAGACTTCAATAATGTTTGGTGAATTCTGGCCCTTCTCTTACGAGAAGGTCAAAAACAGTAGAAGTATTTGTGAGTCTTCATATATAAGGAATCACAGGGAAGGCACTGGGGATTGGTTGTGTCTGTGTATCACAATGATCGGTTGGGAAAGTCCCAAATATTCTTTTCCAGAAACATCCCCTACGCACCACTTTTTAACCAAAAGTCATTTCGACATATGAGGGTGTAATACGAGGCAGAACCGGACAAGTTTAGCAGTACTTTACGCTGTAACAGTGAACCAGGGTATATATTCAAAACCCCACATTGTCTTTAGACCAGGAATTCTGTCACATCGGCAGAGTATTGACTTTGCATGTGCAGTTTTCTCCCAGGCTAAAAGCATCTGCTAAACAACAACAACACGCATGTGCTGTGCAGAGAGAGAGAAGCCCTACCTGCCAGGGGTGGATGTTGCTGCTTAGAGCACAGGACTGGTTGAGGAAGGGTCCTGCACCAGCCTGGCAGCTGAGGAGGTTGTGGAGAGAGTAGGCGATGGCATACACCGCCTTGTACACGTTATAAGCCACCCTGGGCCCGGAAAAATCCATGTAGGCGGACTGCTGCTCCAGAAGGACTTCCTGTCCTGTGCAGAGGGGCAGAGGGGCAGTAGAGGGGCGGTGGAGGGAGGTAGGGAAGGGGTCACATCCATACAGCTCTCCCCAGAGCTCCCTCACCAGGGGGTTAGAGGGGTATGTCTGGGGGTTCACCTTCCGCACAAACTCTCCCAGTCCTGGGACCTTTCCCTCGCGGACCGCAAAGCCCACCGTCCCATCCAGAAAAGGGAAGGCCTCGGCCAGGACTTTGGCGCTGACCCAAGCCTCGCTGGCCACCCACTGCAGGCCCGGGATCTGCTGCATCTCAAACTCTTGCAGGAAGGGGTACAGCTCCCCTTCGCCCGAAAACACCACCACCACCCTGGCTGTGGAGGTCCGCATCACATCTAGGATCTGCAGCACCCGCTCGCGGCTGTAGTCCTTGGGGATCATCTCGCTGTAGGCCAGGCAGATGTCGGTGCCCTGGAGCTCTCTCCGTAGGCCCTGCAGGGCGAAGCGGCCGTAGTCGTGGTCCTCCAGGACCACGCCGATCCACCGCCAGCCGAACTTCTGCAGCAGGCGAGCAAGGGCCTTCACCTGGTAGTCGTCATTGGGAACCACGCGGAAGAACGTCGGGTACTCCTTCCTGTTGCTGAGACAGGAGCAGGTGGAGAAGTAGCTGATCTGGAGAAACACAGAGATGTCGGGCGAAGGAAAAGAGTGTTTATTCAGAAGGCAAACTCTTCAAAATGTCATAATGTCTTTGGCTAAGCTTATAATACCTCTATGCATTTCCTAAAGTAAATGTGACAATGTGACAGGTGGTAAAATCACCTTTAAAGAGCAGGAACATTCTCCAGGAATTAAACACCATATACAAACTGATAATGTCTCACAATTATAGGAACAAAACACTGAATATTGAGATTGTTCATCTCTAATATTTACAGGAAGAAAAACAAGTATAAACAAACAGTTGATTGTCACCCGGAACTCCCGGAACGGAACTCACCATGGGGATTCTGAACGGCTGCAGGGTTCTGGATACGACGATGGACTGTGAAGAGCCAGACTCCCCGACCAGCGCCAGTAGAGGGCCGGTACCAGAACACAGTGGGCTGTTCTCCTCACCTGGCCCGTTCAGCGCAGACAGAGCCGCCCTAAGGGCCGTGACGGGCGTGGCACACGAGTCGAAGATCTTGTATCCCAGCGTGTGATTGGGTAGAAACTTCAGGTTCTGGTTGATCTGCTCTACGGCCAACCTCAAGGTCTGAGCCCAGCGGAACGCTCTGGGGTCAAAACTGCTCAGGTGCAGGTGCACACAGACACACAGACACAGACGCACACGCACACAGACACACACACAGACACACACACACACACACACACGCACATACACACACACACACAGGTGAGCCTACAGAGATTACATGCATCTGGCTACAATTTCAAGTCTCCCTGTTTCTGCCCTCCAGCCTTCACACTCCTCAAACAGCAACCTTCATCTACTCATTAAACATATCCATCAGTACGCCCACACTGTACATTTATAAAATGGCATATATAACTATAATAATATAATATTCACACACATAACTATTGTTTTATGTCATGTTATTGAAGCCATTTTGAACTGCTATGGTGCTTTTAGTACTTCTGATTCCGAGATGTTTGGGTCACTTCAGCTGCTTAGTGTTTTTAATCTACATTTTAAACTTCGTTTCATATATTTGAATGCCCGTCGACTTTTCATACTCATTTATTTGTTCAGAATGACAATCATTTTATCTCTTAATATGCCGATAAAATCTCAGTCACTGACTTTAAACGGTGAAACATTAAGAAAAGAAGGATGAAGATGTAAGCAGAACAAACATCACCTGCTGAAACAGTTGAAAAAAGCATCAGTAAAGGGTCATGCCACTGTCACAGTCTTAAGCTTCACTGCAGGAAATTCAAATACGGCACCTGACAGCTTCAACGCATTAACAATATGACCAAACCATCCTCCCTTTTCCCATAGCCATTCCACACACTAACAAGAACATGTTAACAATAGAACCGGACCAGAACCACTCTTCCTACAGTATTCGGACCCTAGCATTTGCACGACGTGTTGGGTACACCGAGTCCTCACGGATGCCTCGAGCTGCCTCACAAAGCCACAGCTGTTAGAGACGTTGATACTAATCTCCAGAAACACGATCTTGCTGTACATGCCCCTTGTCGGGAGGAAGGGAACCAACACACACACACACACACACACACACACACACACACACACACACAGCACTGAGACTTTCTGAAAGTCGACTCCGTCCTACGAGAGAAAGACAAAGAAGACAAAAAGATGTTAAAGCTGCCGCCCCTGATGGCCTCACCCGTGGCACTGGGCCTTCTGGGGCTCGGAGGTGTAGTTTGTCACAGGCAGCTCCACCCGATAGTGGAGAGGGAAAATCCCTCCGATCATCAAGTCTCCGGCAGCCTGGAAGCCCGGCAGCTCAAACACCCCGTGGGCGGAGCAGGGTGGTGGGGCCCAGGGCTGGGTAGGGCTGCCTGGAAGAGCTGAGGAAGAAATGGAGGACAGGAAAAAAGACCATAGTATAAGATGCATCCTTGGTTGTTGGCACCTGTGATGTACACACAGGTGTGTTGTGGCGTAGACCCCAATGTAGCACCTGTGATGTACACACAGGTGTGTTGTGGCATATACCCCTATGTAGCACCTGTGATGTACACACAGGTGTGTTGTGGCATAGAGCCCTAGCAGGTAGCACCTGGGATGTAACAGGAGAACAGATTATATTCTGTCTTCCCAGACTGGTCTGGTTTTAAATGACCAGGCGCTGGGAAGAGACGCTTTATATACCCCTGGCTTTCGTCACCGTCTGTAATTACAGTTTGGTGACACCCAGGGTTACGCAATAGTCCTAATCCCTTAACCCTCTCTAACGAAATGTTTTTTGAATGGTTTACGATTACAGAGGGAATATTCTGATTTTATAAAAGTCGTTCAGTACATGAACGATATGTCGACGGGAAATAATCACCGACTGTTAAAACTGTAAAAATTGTATTGTTCAAATATGGGGAGAAAGAAAAAAAATGTAATGGGAGCGTTTAGCATTTTGAGGTTTTCAATTTGACGAGTACAGCTGACTTGGGTGTTATCGATGACAACATCTGACTGCAGATAGTCATTTCGCAATTTTAGCTAGCTGGCTAAACAGCTAGCTAAAGCCGAACATTAAGCTAACTGGCTAGCTACGAAGCCGTCGTCGACAGGGCGATAATAGCGTTTGCAGCTAGAGCTAGCAATGTTTACTGCAACATTACCAACATAATCTGATTTTAGTTAGATGTAGACGTACAGAAGGTGGTCAAATATAACTTTAATTTCGCAAGATTATCACACGAAGATTGTTTGAATTTCCACTTCCGACTAAATGATCAGCGCCATTTTGTTACGATTCAATTTGCAGCAGGTCGTGACGTACTCGCTCTTATGTGACTCTGAAGTCAAGCTGTGGCTAGCTAGCGCTAGCTCTGGACACAGGTTTGGTTTTTGTTTTTCAAAATAAATAAATGAATAAAAATGAAATATTTCCTCAACTGTGTTACAAAACCTTGCAGGAAAAACAAGATCAAAGCCTTCGGGAATAAGACGTGTATTTTTATACTACGTTTATGTCTACAGCGCTAAAACGTTGGGAGGAGTTATGGTGGGTATAATAACAATAGGTGTCATTATCAAATATTGAATTCTATTCCATTGTACAGCTACCTGTTGTGAGGCCACGAGGTGCACAACACCTGTCATGAGTTTAACTTTCTACAATGACGTCAGCACTGGCTGGGCTGGTCCAATGATTTCATGTGCCCTCAGTATAAAGAAAAGGGGTTGTAGTGTCGACAGTCTAACTTAGTTTTCTCTCAGTAATGTTAAGCCTGCTAGTTTAGTTACAAGAGACACAGCCACGTACTACACAGAAGAAACACACAGAAGGATTCAGTTTTTTTCTCTCCTTCTAACTCTCATCATCACAGAGCAGCTTTCCTTGACTAGAGCGTTGGTAGGGATGACAAGCCTGGGAGCCAAGCTCTTGGTGTTGGGGGTTCGTCTCCTGGTGGGCCAGCTCTGCTCCGTGGTGTCCCAGGATGGCTGCTACTTCCTGGGGTCGGAGGAGACAGGCAGCCTCTACGAAGAGGGAGATCTGGTCATCGGAGGCTTGTTTCCTCTCCACAACAGTCCCGTCACTTCTGTTCTGTCCTTTCAATGGAAACCGGAACCACACACTTATAAGTAGTAAGTCGAGCGGAGAGGTTAGGTTAATCCTGTGCTGTTAAGTACGGGAAAGTGTGAAATCTTGTATTGTGGTTGTTCACCCATCCAAACAGACTCTCACATCCATACCCAGTTTGCATTGCAAAAAGAAGTGTTGCTACCAAGTGTATGTGTCTGTTCTTGTGTTCCAGCTTCAGTCCCCGAGCGCTGCGCTGGATGCAGACGATGGCATTCGCAGTCAAAGAGATCAACCAGCGCCAAGACTTGCTTCCGCAGCTGAAACTGGGCTTCAACATCAGGGACAGCTGCGATGACGTGCACACGTCCCTGAAAGAGGCTCTGCTGCTGGTCAATGGCAAGCCAGAGACAGACAAGGCTTCTGGGGACACCAATCTGCCTGACTCGGGCTTCCATCCTGGTACTAGTCCTGATCCTGGTCGAGGGACCGGACAGGGTCTTGGATGTTCAGTTGTACGCCAAACTCGGTCCCCTGTCATCATAGGCGACGCTGGCTCTGGAGTCTCCATGGCCTTGTTAAGAACTCTAGGCTCCTTCAACATCCCTCTGGTGAGACCTGAGAGGATCTGTGATCGACTGCTTCTGTCTACGTACAGTGATGAAATGTTTAAGGAAATAGGATTTGTTTGGAACATGTACATGGTTACAATGAGAGTTGTAATGTATGTTCAACTCGTGGTTGTGAAAGAGCTACAGTTCAGTTCTGGTAGCAGACTGGTTTTAGTGGATGTGCTGTTAAACTGCTCTCCCCCTGCCTCTTTGCCCACTAACCCTGCTTCTCTCCCTCCAGACGAACATAACCATGTCTGTCTGCCTGCAGGTCACCCTAACATTGCCTCTCTGCCTCCAGGTCCCTCTAACCCTGCCTCTCTGCCTCCAGGTCCCTCTAACCCTGCCTCTCTGCCTCCAGGTCCCTCTAACCCTGCTTCTCTGCCTCCAGGTCCCTCTAACCCTGCTTCTCTGCCTCCAGGTGAGCTACTTTGCCTCCTGCAGCTGTCTAAGTGACCAGAGCAAGTTCCCCACCTTCATGCGGACGATGCCCAGCGATGCCTTCCAGATCCGGGCCCTGGCTCGTCTAGTTCACTACTTCGGCTGGAGCTGGGTGGGCGTGATCGGGGTGGAGTCAGCGTACGCACGCTTCGGTATCCAGCTGTTTCTCCAGGCAGCAGAGCGGTTCGGTGTGTGTCCTGCCTATGTCCACTTCTACCCCGTGGTGCTGACAGACAGGCCGTTGGATGAGCTGGTGAACGTCATACAGGTACACACAGGATGTATTCTGTGTGTTTAAAAGTTTGTTTACATGTACAGTATTAGGAGTTTGTCCTTTTCGGACTTTGGGAAAATATTGGTTAAAATGTATGAGGAGGACCATGCTGCTTTAATTTTTCAACCTGTCAAAAGCAGTATTGTAAATGAGAATGTGCTCTGAAATGTCTGGTAAAATAAGTGTATTTAAATTATAGGGTTAAGGTTAGGATTATGTACACAAAATACTTACATATAATGAATACAGAATACAAACGTGTACGATATATTGTGCCGTTCACAAACCTGTCATGAAGAACTTCCTGTTGTGTTTGTGTTTATGCTTCTGTTGTGCCTCCACTGTGCTTCTGTGCGTCTGCGTTGCATCCAGTCCTCTTCCTCCAGGGTCATCCTGAACTTCTCTGGCGAGTCAGAACTCGCTTCCATCCTAAGAGAGATAAACCGTCGCAATATCACTGGCCTGCAGTGGGTAGCAAGCGAGGCCTGGGTCACCGCCAAGTCACTCTGGGGAGAGTTTGGGGACCTGCTGAAGGGAACCCTGGGTTTTGGGATCCACAAGGCAGACGTTATTCCAGGGCTGGGAGATTACCTGACCCGGCTGGATGCAGCCAGCACACATCGGTCCTCCTTCCTGACTGAGCTCTGGCAGGAGATGTTTGATTGTTGGTTAAACGGCTCCACCATCACACACTCTCAGCTGGAGTCCAACCCGACCAGGGAGTTCTGTCGCGGGACGGAGAAGATATCGGACGTCTATTCAGCTTACTCTGATGTGACGGACCTCAGGGTTTCTTACAATGTCTACAAGGCTGTTTACCTCATCGCCCACGCCTTGCACGACATGGGGACATGTGTGAGGGGCCAAGGGCCCTTCATCAATGGGACCTGTGGGGACCTCAAGGATTTCAAACCTTGGCAGGTGTGTGGGTGAGTGTGTGTGTGAGTGTGTGTGTGTGTGTGTGTGTGTGTGTGTGGATGAATGTGACTTCAGGCTACCTTAAATCAAACTAACCCTAAGACTACCTGTTGAGGTCCACTGTTAAGTTCCAACACTATTTTTTCCTCAAATCAATATTGGACACAAAACAGTTTGCCATGGGACAGGATGTTTCATTTCTCTCTCCCTTGGCTGTGTCTCTCCCTCAGTTGCTGCACTACATGAGGAGGGTTACGTTTTCCACTCTGGGAGAGGAGATCGGATTTGATGACAACGGCGACCCGATAGCCTCCTACGACCTCATGAACTGGCACAAGGGTCCTGACGGCTCACTGCGATTGGTTAAAGTGGGCTTCTATAACGCCTTATTGGTCGATGAGCAGGAACTGGTCATAAATGACTCAGCTATTCAGTGGCCCGTTGGCCAACAGGTGTGTGGTGGTTCAAGAAGGGGTTTGAAACTGATTTTGCTCATCAGGCTGGTACTTGTAGTCCTGCTCACACATCTAACACTGCAGGTCAATGTGCCAGCTGCTGTTTATAAACTACAGGACACATTGAGGCTACTGATAACACATTGAAAACAGCATGTAGAGTACTACGGCCTTCTAGGAAGATACGTTCATTTCCTTGTTTCTAGCTCACCTAAGATGAGACATTTATTGTGCTATTGGAATATAAATATCATGTTTTTTGTCCTATCAATGCCAGACAACAACCAGTTTCCGTGACAATGTTTGAAGGTGTTTTGTGTCAGACAAAGGCCACAGAGTCCCAGATTCTGAGTTTGAGTGAAGACACCAGCTAGACGGTTGTCGTACAGCAGTCTGATGAGTCATAGCGCTTGACCTTTAACCCTCAGGCAGCTCGCTCAGTGTGCAGTGAGAGCTGCCCTCCTGGCACCCGATTGGCCAACAGAAAGGGGCAGCCAATCTGCTGCTTCGACTGCATCCCCTGTTCTGACGGGGAGATCAGCAACCACACCGGTGAGACTCAACACTACTTTACTGACTGGAACAAGGATATTTATTAAGTAACAGGTCAGCAAACATACTGGTGAGGGCTAAGTTATTGATGTGTGATTATTAACAGTATGTATAGACTCTTAGGAAACAGATTCTAAACTGCATGAAGAGTCTTCAAACTCAAATAAAATCACAAATTAAACCTATTGTAATAACGTTTCTAATAAAAAGATACTTTAATAATAAATAAACACTAAATAAAAGATGTTTTATATTTATAATGATGAATTTTAATGTTGTCAGTGGCTTGTTGGTCAATGAAAGCATATCAACACAATCTAGTTTTCCCTTGTTCATTTTCCAGATTCTTTAGACTGCATCCACTGCTCAGAGGACAGCTGGCCTAACGCAGACAGGGACACCTGTGTCCCTAAGAAGGTGGACTTCCTGTCCTACCACGAGCCCATGGGTGTGGTCCTGTGCTCTGTGTCTCTGCTAGGAGCTTGCTCCTCCCTATTTGTGCTCGTTTTGTTCCTCAGAAACAGACACACCCCCGTCGTCCGCGGCAACAACATGGAGCTCAGCTTCCTGCTCCTCCTCTTCCTCACCATCTGCTTCCTTATTGGTCTGCTGTTCATTGGTGAGCCCTCTGATTGGCTCTGCCGCGCGCGGTACCCAGCGTTTGGGATCAGTTTCGCCCTATGCATTTCCTGCCTCCTGGCCAAGACTGCTGTGGTGTTGATCGCCTTCAGGGCCACCCTGCCAGGAAGTGATGTCATGAAGTGGTTTGGCCCCGCCCAGCAGAAAGCCAGTGTTCTGGTGTGCACTGCCACACAGGTACCTTCTGCCTCCTTAGCTATTCTGCTTTAAAAGAACCATAATGGGAAATCCCTTACCTTTAGCTCTCATCCCAATTCAGTAGCTCTCGTCCTAATCTCATTGTGTTAAACCAGATAATCCGTCAAACTGTAAGGGATTAAGTGTAGAAAGACGTAAACAACAATTTGTTAGAATCATGCTTCCACTGGCTAAAGACCTGACCTGTCATTATACACCAAAGAATCATGTAGTAGAAAATCTGCACATTTTCAACCAGAATTATTGTCGGAAAGAAAAAAAGGGTTCAGATGTGCTGGTAATCTAACAACATTAAACTATGACTGAAAACCTCTGGACTAAAAAAAGAGCATCTCTCCTCTTCGCAGGGACTGATCTGTGCGATCTGGCTGCTTACCACCCCCCCTTACGCCAACCGCAACACAGCCTACCTCGGAGCCGTCATGATACTGGAGTGTGCTGTGGGGTCGGAGATCGGCTTCTGGTGCGTTCTGGGATACATCGGCCTGCTGGCCTCCCTCTGCCTCCTCCTGGCCTTCCTGGCCAGGAAACTACCGGACAACTTCAACGAGGCCAAGCTCATCACCTTCAGCATGCTGATCTTCTTCGCCGTGTGGGTCACATTCATCCCCGTGTACGTGAGCACAGCTGGCAAGTTCACGGTAGCGGTGCACATCTTCGCCATCCTGGCCTCCACGTTCGGACTCCTACTGTGTATTTTTGCGCCAAAGTGCTACATTGTCCTGCTGAAACCGGAGAAAAACAACAGAAAACTGATGATGCGGAAGTAATCTTCATGTGATGACAGATGTCACAGTGCCAGCTGATGTTTTTTTATTTTTTTATTTCACCTTTATTTAACCAGGTAGGCTAGTTGAGAACAAGTTCTCATTTGCAACTGCGACCTGGCCAAGATAAAGCATAGTAGCCTGAACAGACAATAGAGTTACACATGGAGTAAAAAATAAACAAGTCTACACAGTAGAAACATTTTAAATAAAATAAAAATAAGAATACAAATAAGAGTCTGTATACATTGTGTGCAAAAAGACATTGGGGAGGTAGGCGGATAATTACTATATTGCAAAGTTAACACTGGAGTAAATAAGTTATCTCTAATAAGTTACTGTATCAACTGATACAACCAGTTATTTAACAAGTAACACAGTTGTGACTCTGCAGTGACATCACTGTAAGATCATATCTCCACAGATAATATGACTGATCTGTTTGACTTGAGCATTTTCGACTTCCTGTAAGATGACAATAGGATAATATAAATTGTTTACATAAGGTCCATTAATGATATTTTTAGATAATTATGATATGTATTATATATAGTGTAGACAACCATATATTTATGATGTCCATATATGAGACAAATATTATAGATCGGACAAGGTGTCATTTGAACAAGATCCCAAATGAACAACTACATTGAAAACCCTTTTCTCCTCTAAATCTAAATCTTTTCCTTCAAGATTTCTGTACAATTCTTTACTGATATGTGAAGATCCATTCATCCATCCATCCATCCATCCATCCATCCATCCATCCATTGTCTACTGCTAATCCCTGGGAGGGATTGCAGTGCCACTTGTTCCCATTTTGGGGTCAAGGGTGACTGGAGCCTAACCCAGTAGCTTTCGGGCCATAGGCATGGTACGCCCTGGACTGGGGCCAGCAAGTCGCAGGGCGATATGTGGAGATGTATTTTTAAATAAAACCAACCAAACCGAACAGCGATGATGTTCTGATGAGTGATTTATTAGTGCTCAGCGTGGCTGTGAACAAGACTTAACTGACAAACTGACTCACAAAGCAACAACAGAAGGACACAAAGTGGTAACACTAGAACAACCTACGTGACCATACAGACAGATGCTAGGATCGATGCTGAGCTTCTTGTTACTTTCATTGGAGGGTTTTACGCATCATGTGCTTCTTAGTATTTTGCTCTGGTTTCATGAAAATAATGTAACACTTTGGCGCAAAAATGCAAATCAACAAGCCAAACGCAGACGACAGTATAGCAAAGATCTCCACGGCAACAGTCACCTTCCCAGGAGAGCTGACATAAGCTGGGATAAAGGTGATCCACACAGCACAGAATATCAACATGCTGAAGGTGATGAATTTGGCTTCGTTGAAGTTATCAGGCAGCTTTCGGGCCAGGAATGCCAGCAGTAGGCATACCCCAGCCAGAAGGCCTATATAGCCCAACACAGCGTAGAAGGCAGCCTCTGAACCTGGATTACACTCCACAGAAATCTTCTTGTTGCTGTATCGGAAGACCTTGTCAGCGAACGGCGGGTTGACATTAAGCCAGACGACGCAGATGAATATCTGGACCAAAGTGCAGGAACACACGATGATCCTCTGTTGGGCGGGGCCAAACTTCCCTGCCATGTTGCTGCCAGGCAGCGTGGCTCTAAACGCCGTCACCACGATAATGGTCTTGCCCAGGATGCAGGATATGCAAAGGGCAAAGGTCACTCCGAAAGCAGTGTGACGCAGCATGCAGGTGGGAGTGGTGGGCTTGCCCAGGAAGGTGAGGGAACAGAGGAAGCACATGAAGAGAGAGAATAGAAGCAGGGAGCTCAGCTCAAAGTTACTGGCCTTTATCACCGGCGTGTCTTTATAGTGGATGTAAACTGACATGGTGGCCAATGACAGACAGGCGCCTAGCAGGGATATTACAGTGAGAGCTATTCCCATTGGTTCGTTGAAGGAGAGGAACTCGATGGTTTTCTGAATGCAGTTATCCCTTCTGCTATTGGACCAGTACTCCTGAGGACAGGGATCACAGTCTACAGCACCTGAGTAACACACACACACACACACACAAGTAACACACACACACACACACACACAAGTGACACACACACACAAGAAACACACACACACACGTTCCAAAAAAAGTAGGTTCAAGGAAGGAAATATTACTGTTACAAATTGACCAAACTCCTTGCGTCTTCTAAGCTAAGTGGTTAAGAAATTTGAACGTAGGTCGCTGGTTCAAATCTCTCCCTGTACTGTTCGTTACTTTAAATAAATGCATCTATCTATATATGGCCACAGTGTAATGTATACTGTTCTATATAGGACCACAGTGTAATGTACTATATAGGGCCACAGTGTAATGTATACTGTCCTATATAGGGCCACAGTGTAATGTATACTGTTCTATATAGGGCCACAGTGTAATGTATACTGTTCTATATAGGACCACAGTATAATGTATACTGTCCTATATAGGACCACAGTGTAATGTATACTGTACTGTGTATGGTACCTGTGGAGTTGGCTATAGTCCCTTCAGGACAGGGGATGCAGTCAAAACAGCAGACAGGCCGGCCTTTAATCTGAGCCTTCCTGGTCCCCGGGGGGCAAACAGCAGAACATGTTGCTGTTGGAATCTGGAAAGAACAGGGTCATTTTTATGAAAGGACAACTGGAGTCTGTTTGACAGGTAGTAGGAAGTGATTTAATTACTGTTATTGTTGAAATGTGTCAGTTAGCTGAAATGTGGTTACTGTACACTGTCTGGTAAAAACAGACAGTTTCTTACTGTTAGAAGTAGAGAATGTTCATCTGACATTTTATTTTGTACTGTTTACAGCATAACTAACCTTCTATATGCACAATATATTCTTAGCTTTTGATAAACACCTTTGCTAAATGAATACAAAAGTACCATTGAACAAAACCCAAGCAGAAAGCACCGTACCATGTGACCTGTTCCCCAGACGATGTCTTGTTCCTGGATGCTGAGTCTGTAGCCCCCATCGGAGGCGGAGCCAAAGTGACCCACAGTCACATGATCCACCTGGCCTTCCTTCAGCTGCCAGTTGATGATGTCATAGGAGGGGGGTGGGTTCCCGTTCTTATCGAAAAACACGGCTTCCCCAAACGGGTTTGTGAGCTTCACTTTCTGCAGCTGGTCGCTGACCTGCACAGGCAGAGATTCAACACACAAGTCAGTTGGCGCTTCTGAAAATGACAGTAAACAATAAATAACTTATAACTTAAATGAGGTGGTGTAGCTCAACTGTATTTTTTAACTGTCTCAATCTTCCTCCATGTTAACAGAGCATTTCGGTTTTTGGACGGCCTCACCTGTTTGGGTTGAATCTGAGACAGGTTCACACAAGGCATCACTGGGCTTTCACCATGCGTTTGGCAAAATAAGAGGTTGTGGAGGGCGTGTGCGATGGCGTACACGGCGTTGTAGACATTGTACGCCACCCTAAGCTGTGTCACGTTAAAGAACACGTTGCTGGAAGCTGCCAGAGTTTCCATTCCGCTGCACCACTTCACGCCCTGGCCTCCGGCCCCGCCCCCACCCCCGCCTCCGGCCCCGCCCTCTTGGACCTGCCCGGGCGCCAGCGGCCTACACCCTGTCATGATTTCCCAGAAGTCCCTGACGAAGCCTGCGCTGGGGTCTGTGTACGGGCTGATGCCTCGGAGGAAGGGTTCGAATTTGGGAATGGCCGCCTTGCGCACCACGAAGCCGATCGTTCCCCTGAAGGACCGGTAGATCTCCGGAGTGGAGGGCCGTGCAGCAGTGATCCAGGCCTCGCTGGCAATCCACTGGATCCCTGTGATGTTTTGCAAGACCACTTCCTGAATGAGAGGGTACAGATCGCCCTCTGGAACAAACGCCAGGATGACTTTGACCCTGGACTGCTTGATAGTGTCCACCACGTCCAGGACCCTGGCCCTAGAGTAGGTCCGTAACACCGTCCCCACGAACGCGATGCACACGCCTTGTTTCCGCACCTCCTCAGTGAACGCCAGGATGCCGTTGCGACCGTAATCGTTGTCCGACTGAAGGGCGCCGATCCAGGTCCAGCCGAACCGGCGGACGAGGGCCGCGAGAGCCTTGGCTTGGTAGAAGTCACTGGGGATTGTGCGGAAAAACGTGGGGTATTTCGTCCTGTCACTCAGACAAGCGCAGGTGGAGAAGTAACTGACCTGCCATAATGACAAGGAGAGAAATTTAGGGAGATGATCCAAGAGATGACAGCACTTTCTATGGATGATCTACACAAGCTTAGTATATATCTATAACTTTCATGTAACCATCACTCTCATCTTAACCAGCGGAGTTGCATTTCCTTACACCCACATTTATTCTAATTTGGTTTCTCAAAATGAAGTGTGACCTAAGAAGTTGAACAGACATTATCCAAAACAATGGCATGAGAAGACCATATGACACGGAACACATTCCAGTAATATCTCAGTGCTTAGATATACAAGTTAGAGAAATGACTGACCTGCTGTAAGGACAAATAAACACATGACAGACAACCAGAGAAGATCTTTACCGACTATCACAGAACACAAGACGGTCATTCTACAGAGTAATCTACAGGCCTTAAGCTGAGACAGAGCGACCAGACGAGCGTCTGTCTCCAGCTGAGTTCCTGTTGTAGCGACACCTGACACCTCACCGTGGGAACCCTGAAGGGGCCCAGGGTAGAGGCCACAGCCAGCGACTGGGAGGAGCCGGACTCTGCAATGAGAGCAGCCACAGGAGGACAGGGGGCCTCAAGCTCCTCCGAACGGCTGACCAGAGTCACGGCCGCCCGCAGGACGTTGGTTGGAGAAGCACAGGAGTCCTGGATCCTATACGGGGAAATGGGTAGAGCATAGTGGTTAGAGCATTACACAGTAGATCATGGGTAGAGCATAGTGATTAGAGCATTAGACAGTAGATCCTGGGGCATGGGTAGAGTATAGTGGTTAGAGCGTTAGACAGAAGATGAAGAGGGTGCAGTCTTTAATCATGTGCATTTCAGCAGTCTGCTGAATGAATACAATAACGAATGGTGTGAAATGAACTTGCCTGTAACCCAGGGATACGTTGGGCAGCAGGAGATTGTCTTTGTTGATTTCTTCAATCGCAAAGATCATTACCTGGGTCCAGCGAAAGGCACGTAGATCGAACCTTCATAAACAAATTGTTTGAAAAGTTGATTATAGAATTTTAGACATGAAAGCTCCCTTTTAATGAAAAAAAAGACAAAAAAACAGACGTTTCAAAAAAATTACAAAAGTAGATATACAAAGAAATATAAACTGAACATCAAACACAGAAAAGGTTGCACGATCTGGACGTGTACAAGACAAGACTCACCCCACACATCTGATGTCAGGAGGTTTTCCCTGGTAGGAGATGTTGCTCTGCTCCTGTTTGTTGGACACAGGAAAAATGCCACCAATCATTATGTCTCCTGGCTTGAACAACGTCGGCATGTTGAACTTACCCAGCACTTCACAGCCTGAGGCAGAACTCAGGGACATAACTGCCAAAGAGCAGAGAAAGCACCATGCTTTTCCACACATGTCTGTTCAACATTCTGTGAGGAAGATCCAGGTGAATTCTCATTCTTATAGTCCTATTCCTCCTTTGTCAGCGTCTAAATGGAAAAGGGAGGAGCACTCCTGAGAAACCATGCCTGCTGTGGATCCCTTGGGACAGTTTTAGGTAGACATACACGTTTACACACAAGTTTGTTGCCCCCCTTCCCACCATCACCCCCCCCCTCCCCCCCAAAAAAAATTCATTAACAACTTCAAGAAGCTATATTTCATTTTCAAAATGTTAAACTTCAGTTAAGTATGCTTGTGTGTTAATTTGGGTGTCAGTGAACAACAAAACGAGTGTTTTTTTATTAGAAGATGGAACTTCAACCTTGAGATGCGCGTGAGTTCTAAATATTTCCAACCGTCAAGCAGTGCAGGTTATTTTTCTGAAACGGTAGCTAGCTAGCTTCAGTTAGCGCCCGGATTAAATTACCTGGATTCATTCACATAGCATTGCGAGCTACCACTATGTTAGTATAAATGTTAGTCTTCTCAATATATTTTGAAGCCATAATAAAGCGTTTGTCGATTCGTTTCTGTCCATCGGCAAATATAGACAATAGCTCTAGCTAGTCTAGCTCACTAACTCTCATACACGTCGAACACGTAGCGATTCTCCTTTTACAGTATATAAACAATCTTCGTGTTTTGTCTGTTTTGTGTGTTGGTAGCTCACATACTTAAACATTTGAAATAGAATCAAACGAATGATATATCAAAACATTGTCCTGACTCTACCATATACATGTATATATGTCCTTTTGTAATTCGATATATCGTTACACCTCTACTAAATCTTGTTAGCTAGCTGGCCTAACTTAGGTAGAACTAGCTACATTTACTGTTAGTTGCTACCCCTTCTTCAATGCATTTTGGGTGATGGTTCTGAGCCAGAGCTTAATCTCGAACCAGTACTTTCTATTTCGACATGTTTTTATTTGTTTATTTTTTAAACGGCTTTAAACCAGGAAAAGTAGTGGCACCAAGACATTGCTCCCTAAGTAGTTTCGAAAGAATAGCAATCACGATTGCGTCAAGGTCTGCAGGCGGAGCTACCGTAACCGTCAACACAATCCTTTAACCGCCATTGATGTAAGTTTAAACTAGTTTTATTTCAGCTAAACGTAAGTGAAAATCAGCATCTGAAATAAAAGGTGACGAGAAATGGACAGTGTATTACTTGAAAATTAGCTTATTTTATTGATAAAATGGCAAATTTCTAAATTAGCTCCAACTTTTCCATGGTAAATATTGCTGCTATTGTGTTGTATTGTTACGCCCCTACGAAATATCGTTAGCTAGCTGGCCCAGTTAGAACGTCCTACTTCTACTGAGTTACATCAACCTTACATTCTAATTGTCTGTATAGCTCGAAACATACAAATTGAACCCTCCCTCTTGCTTAAAATGAGAAACACATAATCCTATATGTACACCGTTGATTGTAATTTTGGAAAGGCCACCCAAAATCCTTAAACCAGCGTTTTGTGAGCAAGAACTACGTTACAGCTGGCTATACCGGTAGTCGTTGACTTGGGTTATGTAATATGCGGAAGTTTTTGTGTATATATACGTTTGACTGTCTTTATATAGTCCTTAAATTCATTTGGAAAAACAAGGAAATAGTGATTACCTCTCTAACTTAAAACATTTATGTATGTGAAACTTATAAAATAAACAAACTAATGTAAGGTCGTACGCTAGGTTTTATTTATTTAATATTTTTAAATTATCAGCACAAATGTACCAGTTTGAGAAAGTAACAGACAACATTGCACAAGTCTTTTCAGTGGTACAAATAGAAAGGAAAAGTAACCACTAACATAAATATTATCCGAGGATCCAAGGTTTGCAAGATGGAAATGTCAGTTGGTCTTTGAATGCCAAATGTTATTTTACATTTTCTACTTGAGCAAAATTGTTAACTCCTCAAAGAATCATTTACCAACAGTATAAATATTTTGACATTTATTTAACATTTGGGAGTAAGTTCTTACCCCAAGTGAAGGAGTTGAAGTTTTAGCAACCTGAATTCTGTTCTACTCACATTTCTGATGCTTGAATCTTTCATATGTTTCTGGATGTGGATTTTAGTCTGGTACATGAAAAATATTTTTTTTTACAAAAAGAATTATGTAATATTTAAGTCATGGAAACTAACCCCAAACACAAATGTTTATTAAATGTACAGAGCCAAGTGTAACTGAGCAGAAGAAACATTTTGTTTATATTGTAATTGAGAATTTGTGATTAAGGCTAACTTACATCTGTGAATTCCCATCAGTTCACAATAACAGTATTGGTAGGTCACCAAATCTAGAATCCAGCCTTTCATGAATTAATTATGTTTAGATGGCATTTTTGACATCATATGTTTCTTTGAATTTAGTTGTGGCTTGAAAATGATGATGAAGCACTTAGGTACAAATATACAAATCAACAAAGCAAAACTGGAGGCCAGGATGGCAAAGATCTCCACAGCTACAGTGAACTTCCCAGGAGAGCTGACATAAGCTGGGATAAAGGTGATCCACACAGCACAGAATATCAACATGCTGAAGGTGATGAATTTGGCTTCGTTGAAGTTATCAGGCAGCTTTCGGGCCAGGAAAGCCAGGACAAAGCACAAGAGAGCCAGGAGTCCTATATACCCCAGCACAGCCCAGAAGCCCACAGCAGAACCTAAGGCACATTCTAGAATGATCCTGTCATTATAGTGTTCCATGTTCTTAAAGGGGTAAGGAGGGGAGATTGTTAACCACAGCACACAGATCAGGACCTGGATGAGGGTGAAAGCCAGGACACTGAGTCTCTGCTGTGGAGGCCCAAACCATTTCATGACATCACTTCCTGGAAGCGTGGCCCTGAAAGCCATCAGCACCACTATAGTCTTGCCCAGAACACAAGAGATGCAGAGGACAAAGGTGATCCCAAACGCCGTGTGGCGCAACATACAGGACCACTCTGAGGGCCGACCAATGAAGGTGAGAGAACACAGGAAACACAGAGTCAGGGAGAAGAGAAGCAGGAAGCTGAGCTCTGAGTTGTTGGCCCTAACGATGGGCGTGTGTTTGTGAACCAAAAAAATAATTGACATAAGCACTGACAAAAACACACCAAAGCTACAAAACACTGTTAACAGAGACCCCATAATTTCTTCAAAGGACAGGAATTCAGTGGGTTTTAAAACACACATGTCTTGGTTTTCATTCGGCCACGATTCTGGAGGGCACAGGGAACAATCTGTGGAATCTGTTCAATGTAGGAGTAAAAAATATTTTTAGAAACACAATCAGTTTAGGAACATTCCCAGAGAACTGGGCCTTATGAACATCCTCTCCAGTAGAAACAGCGAGGTACCTGTCTGGTTACTGATCGCTCCCTCTGGGCAAATGATGCAGTCAAAGCAGCACACTGGCTTCCTCTTGTTGATAGCCCTCCGAGTCCCAGGAGGACATGGTTCTGTGCACACCGATCTGGGCACCTTCCAGACACAACATTTCAATAAACTATACAACAAATATAGAAAATCACTCCTATAAAAAGAAAGAAATCATGAGATGATGTCCAGTGACTAAGCAGATTTTTGTACCCAATTGCCCAAACAATTTTATGCAGACATAAGTTACATTTCTGTTACCTCGTCCTGGTTTGCACCCCACACTACTTTTAAATTGTCTTTTAATTGAAATTTTTGTCCATCTGGTTTGGATGCGTCGTATCTGCCGATGTTGACAATGTCAGCAGAGCCATTCTCTCCTATCTGCCAGTTAACCAAGTCATACTGGGCCACCGAGTCTCCATTTGCATCAAAGGAAACCTTATTCCCAGCCTGCGTTGTGAAGTTCACTAACCACAGATGCTCCAGTACCTGCATGAACACAAACAATTCATTGCAGCGGAATGTCACCTAAAGATTTGAAAGGAAATGAACAAAAGCAGGGTTAATTCTCATCTTTTCACCTGTTGAGGCATGACCTCAGTCTTGTTGATACAGCGCCCCCCTGTGGTGGGATTTGAGCCATTCTCACACTGCAGTAGGTTATGGAGGGCGTGTGCTGCTGCATAAACAGCCATGTAAACATTGTTGACAGTCCTGGTCTCTGTTATGTCCGTGTAATCGTTGACGACCGTCCTAAGGTCCTCTGTGCCAGTGCACAGCTTGGATGTGTTCGAGGGAGAGAAGCTGCATTGAAACACGTCTTCCCAGAAAGCCCTGATGTGAGAACTCTGAGGTGCGTCTGATGGTTTCAGACTCAGCAGGAACTCATTCAGACCAGGGATCTCTGACTCAGGAATGGCAAAGCCCATTGCACCTTGTAAGACACTCCCTGGCTCTAATGCCAAACTTGCTGTTGTGATCCATGCTTCACTGCCAATCAACTGTTTCCCTGTAACATTCCTGCCTTCTACCCTCTTAAGAAATTCCTGTGTATAGGAAAGGGACATAAATAGCAGCAGCACCTTAGAGGTGGACTGTGTGATCGTCTGTGCTATTTCGTCAAACTCAGAAGTATATTCTTTCCTGAAATATTTAGAGTACTCTACACAGATCCCTTCTTTCTTCGCTTCCTTTAAGAATTCAGCGTTTCCCTCGACAGAATATGTCTCAGAAGAATAGACAGTTCCCACCCAGTTCCAGCCAAAATGTTTCATGAGTTGTACGAGGGCTATGACCTGGAACTGATCACTGGGCACTGTTCTGAAGAAAGAAGGATATTGTTTCTTGTCACTAAGACAAGCACAAGTAGCAAGATGGCTGATCTGTTAACAGAAAAAACATGTAAAACATTAAATAAGTTGTTCTTCTAAAAAATATATTCAGTGAACTTATTTCTGATGTATTGATCTTTTATGTTGTTGCTACGACAAATAGCATTGTATTTTTTCCTAAATAGCCTTGTATTTTTCTCATGTCACCTTGATCACACAGGCAGTATGTTCCTATTAAACAATCACAACAGCAGATTATAGTGTTGGGATCAAGGCTGGATTACACTGTGGATCATTATAGCAAATTTACATCCAATCAAATCGACTGTTAGAGGTTGTATTGAAGCACGCTGGTTCATTTGTCTCACCTGTGGTATACGTAGAGGACCAATAGCTTTGTTGATATCTCCACTGGGCCCAGAGGAGGAGTGTCCCAGTAGAACCTGAACTCTGCCTCGATCACAGCCCTGCTCTGCCCCATTCAGCGCCTCCAAAGCAGCCCTCATCAGATTGTTGCTCCCACAGCCATTGTAGATCCTGTAGCCCAGAGTCACTCCTGGAAGCAGCTGGGGGCTGTTGTTGATCTGCTCCACCGTGAATATCAACGTTTGGGCAAACTTCAGTTCCCTGTCATTCCTCCTGAAGAAGGAAGTTGGCACAGTTATGGCAATAAGTAGCTGGTTAATACAATTTCAAAGATGAACAGGTGTGTTAAGTCTCGTCGTCAGAGGTTTGACTGATACATAACAATGGGGACTGTAAAACCTTTCTAGAATAACTCAAACAAAAGACTAACTCGTTAAATTGGGAAAGGTATCCATTTAAAAGAAAATGTTATATGCTTACTTAAGTTTTAAAAAATGAAGACATTTAATACAAAACAAAAGATGAACATGCACTGACACAGATGGTGATACTTACTCTAAGCAATAATCATAAGGCTCTTTCTTGTAGTCATAGTTCACCCGAATTCTTCTTTTATCAAGCGTAAAAATACCCCCCACTAATAGGTCCCCATCCTTACCTATCTCTGCATAACCTGTCTGTCCTATCAGTCTGCATTCTGAGCTGTCTGACTGAGTCTCTACCAGCAGACCAAGAAGAAAGACTCCTAACAATCTCATCTCTGAGTCTCTCTCCTCCTCAAACTGCAGTCTCTGTCACAGGACACAACCTTTATAGATGCTGAGCAATGTGAATAGACTTTTTCTACCAACACGATTTTTGTTTTTTGTTTCTCTATGCCCTCCTACTCTGTCAGGTATTACATCAGTGCAGTATCCCAGGCAGTACAATCACACACAAACAATCTCTAACCTGCAGTATTAGGCAACACAACCAGGTGAATATATGAAAGTGAGTGTCAGAATTGGTGTATGGACAAATCTTTTCAGGAACTCACCCATGGGATGCATTGCACAATCACACACAAACAATCTCTAGCCTGCGGTATTAGGCTACACAAGCAGGCGAATGAATTATGTTGTATTATGTTTAATATATATGTTCTATATTTATCTTATATTTTCTGTTTGGACTTCCCTGCTACAGTAAATTCTGAGCTTATTTATCTTGCATGGCGAATAAAAACAATTCTGATTTTGATTCTGAAAGTGAGTGTCAGAATTGGTGTATGGACAAATCTTTTCAGAAACTCACCCATGGGATGAATTAGGGGTTTCATCTTGAGTAAAACAAAGGATAACTACCTTTAAACAAATGTAAGAATATTTACAAACTGTGTCCTCCTGTCCTGTTCACAATTTGATAGCTGGCTCCTTAAGACTACTACAAACGGTACATATTTTTAACTGTGTCTGATCTTAAGGCTAGCTAGACATTTGTAGCTAGATGTTGCGATGTACGAACTTGTCTTCATTCATTGCTGGGTAATGAAAATTAGCCATTCAGTATTTTTTTTTTTTTAGCAAACTAGTTATGTTGGCCAATTTTCCCCATAAAAATGTCAAGCTTAGGCTATTTAATTGTTTAAGGTATTTCTTCAGTTAGCGGATTCAAATTTTAAAAGAAGGGCCTAGATTAACCATACTGCGATCACAACGTTGGCTTTGTGTTTGAATCAGAATGCTTTTCTCAAAGTCATACTCGTTTGCCCGGAGTTGGCATGATATCGCACAGCCCCAACAATAGAGCTGGTCGGTTCATGACAACATCCAACAAACTTTCTTCGACCATTCAAGTCCTGACATCATAATTTTGTTCCACTATTACGGCTGGTGTCGTCACTGTTGTCTTACTGGATGTGTGACCGCTGTATTTTAGCCGATCATGAAGGACTACAAGTCCTGTAGAGTAAAGCTACATTGCTAATCCCGTTTACGCCGGACGTGAGATAGCCGGGGTACGAGCACTGACCACACCCTAACGGCGAAAACCATATTACACAGAAAGCAGAACGGTTGGTTGACGCAAATGGATCTTCCGGTGTTATAGCCACGCCTACCTTACTTATAGGCGGGGTACGAGTACCCATATCAGCACCGACCAAACCCTAACGGCGAAAACCAACCTTCACTGAAAGTACAACCGTTGGTTAACGCGAACGGATCTTCCAGTGTTACAGCCACCTCTACCTTAGTTATAGCCGGGGTACGGGCATCGATGCTAGCACCGACCACACCCTAACGGCGAAAACCAAACTACACAGAAAGCAAAACCGTTGGTTGACGCGAACGGATCTTATGGTGTTACAGCCACGCCCACCTTAGTTACCGTTGTTAGCCTATTAAGCGTTGCTTCTAAACTGCTGTAGAAGTAGAATATTGTACTGGTCAGTGTAAGTGATTATTTATGGAGTAATACCTCCAGACTGAGGTGAAACGTATTGCAATATGCGGTGGATGTATCCAGAAAATTCAAATCAACAAGGAAGGGAACATATCAATAAATAAAGCAATCAATACTGTACACAACACTACAGTGCATTAGTAGAGGGTCTGGGTTGAACTGCTTCGGTGATTAAAGCAAATCAACAGGCCTCGTTTTCAAGTTTATAATCTACGATTCTGAATTTAAGTAGCTCGACCTTAAGAGGACGTTTTCAGCTCCGGCCCACTGAGCTAAACACTTCAAAATACGTATATATTTAAATATATAAGTAAATATTTTATTGTATATACATTACATATTTAAATATATAAGTAAATATAAGAAGTAAGTAAATCAATATTTTTCAGCAGTGTGCAATACCTTCCATTACATTAATGTAGTATTGAAACAACTGATTTATCGCGAAAGCGAATAGCAAATTAATCATAAAAGCTCTGTAGTATGTGTATGTGTATGAAATAGGCAATGTCAGGACTATGTGGCGGATTAAATCAATTTATATTTGTATAGCCCATTTGATAAGCAACGCCACAGAAGGCTTCATGTACCCGCCCATTGAACTGGTTCTGAACCAACCTTAACCCTCAAATAAACAAGTATAAACTCTGGGAAATTGAGAAAGTGTAATGTAGCCATCATTCTTGACTTGTGGAGATGCTCATTGATTCGCCTCACAGTCAGCTTTGTGGCAAAACAGAGTTGGAACTGGACGTCAAACCGTTATAGTAAAGACAAGAACGATATCTTCCCACAACATTTTATTTAATATTGTTGAAATAAGCAGCATGTTTCTCAATATCAGATAACAAACATAATAAGCTAGTTCACGTAATTTACTAAAATGATTCATACATTAAAGGCATTTAGTTTGTTGCTTTAACATATGTTTCTTTGAGTTTAGTTCTGGCTTAAAAAGTATGATGAAGCACTTAGGTACAAATATGCAAATCAACAAAGCAAAACTGGAGGCCAGGATGGCAAAGATCTCCACAGCTACAGTGAACTTCCCAGGAGAGCTGACATAAGCTGGGATAAAGGTGATCCACACAGCACAGAATATCAACATGCTGAAGGTGATGAATTTGGCTTCGTTGAAGTTATCAGGCAGCTTTCGGGCCAGGAAAGCCAGGACAAAGCACAAAAGAGCCAGGAGTCCTATATACCCCAGCACAGCCCAGAATCCCACAGCAGAACCTAAGGCACATTCTAGAATGATCCTGTCATTATAGTGTTCCATGTTCTTAAAGGGGTAAGGGGGGGAGATTGTTAACCACAGCACACAGATCAGGACCTGGATGAGGGTGAAAGCCAGGACACTGAGTCTCTGTTGTGGAGGCCCAAACCATTTCATGACATCACTTCCTGGAAGCGTGGCCCTGAAAGCCATCAGCACCACTATAGTCTTCCCCAGAACACAAGAGATGCAGAGGACAAAGGTGATCCCAAACGCCGTGTGGCGCAGCATACAGGACCACTCAGAGGGCCGACCAATGAAGGTGAGAGAACACAGGAAACACAGAGTCAGGGAGAAGAGAAGCAGGAAGCTGAGCTCTGAGTTGTTGGCCCTGACGATGGGTGTTTCTTTGTTAACAATGAAAATAATTGACATAAGCACTGACAAAAACACACCAAAGCTACAAAACACTGTTAACAGAGACCCCATAATTTCTTCAAAGGACAGGAATTCAGTGGGTTTTAAAACGCACGTGTCTTGGTTTTCATTCGGCCACGATTCTGGAGGGCACAGGAAACAATCTGTGGAATCTGTTCAATGTAGGAGTAAAAAATATTTTTAGAAACACAATCAGTTTAGGAACATTCCCAGAGAACTGGGCCTTATGAACATCCTCTCCAGTAGAAACAGCGAGGTACCTGTCTGGTTACTGATCGCTCCCTCTGGGCAAATGATGCAGTCAAAGCAGCACACTGGCTTCCTCTTGTTGATAGCCCTCCGAGTCCCAGGAGGACATGGTTCTGTGCACACCGATCTGGGCACCTTCCAGACACAACATTTCAATAAACTATACAACAAATATAGAAAATCACTCCTATAAAAAGAAAGAAATCATGAGATAATGTCCAGTGACTAAGTAGATTTTTGTACCCGTGATAATTGTACTGTTTAGTTGCCTTGACAATGTACACAATTGCCCAAACTGTTATATGCAGACATAGCAGTTACATTTCTGTTACCTTGTCCTGGTTTGCACCCCACACTATTTTTAAATGGTCTTTTAATTTAAATTTTTGCCCATCTGGTTTGGATGCGTCGTATCTGCCGATGTTGACAATGTCAGCAGAGCCATTCTCTCCTATCTGCCAGTTAACCAAGTCATACTGGGCCACCGAGTCTCCATTTGCATCAAAGGAAACCTTATTCCCAGCCTGCGTTGTGAAGTTTACTAACCACAGGTGCTCCAGTACCTGCATGAACACAAACAATTCATTGCAGCGGAATGTCACCTAAAGATTTGAAAGGAAATGAACAAAAGCAGGGTTAATTCTCATCTTTTCACCTGTTGAGGCATGACCTCAGTCTTGTTGATACAGCGCCCCCCTGTGGTGGGATTTGAGCCATTCTCACACTGCAGTAGGTTATGGAGGGCGTGTGCTGCTGCATAAACAGCCATGTAAACATTGTTGACAGTCCTGGTCTCTGTTATGTCCGTGTAATCGTTGACGACCGTCCTAAGGTCCTCTGTGCCAGTGCACAGCTTGGATGTGTTCGAGGGAGAGAAGCTGCATTGAAACACGTCTTCCCAGAAAGCCCTGATGTGAGAACTCTGAGGTGCGTCTGATGGTTTCAGACTCAGCAGGAACTCATTCAGACCAGGGATCTCAGACTCAGGAATGGCAAAGCCCATGGTCCCTTGTAAGATATCCTGTTTGTCCACAGACGCTAAGCTTTTTTTGGTGATCCACGATTCACTGCCGATTAACTGTTTCCCTGTAACATTCCTGCTTGCCATATCCTCAACAATCACATCAACGTAGCTCTGCGGACAAAACAAAAGGATGACCCTGGACGTAGATCGCTTTATTACATCTACAAATCTATCCTTTTCAGCCTTAGTGTACTTTTTCTCAAAATATTCTGAGTACTCAACACAGATTCCTTCTTTCTTTGCTTCCTTTATGAATTCAGCAATTCCTTCTAGAGAGTATGACCCAGGTGTAGAAACAGTTCCCACCCAGTTCCAGCCAAAATGCTTCATGAGTTGTACGAGGGCTACGACCTGGAACTGATCACTGGGCACTGTTCTGAAGAAAGAAGGATATTGTTTCTTGTCACTTAGACAAGCGCAAGTAGCAAGATGACTGATCTGTTAACAGAAAAAATAAACATGTTTAAACATCATGTAGAAAACATACGAATCGACAGATTATTCACTGAAAATGTCATAATGTGGAATTCTGTGGTTTTACGTTGTAAATATTGCATGGACTGTATTGTGTCTTTGTAAATGTAACAGATGATTAAGTGAAGATCCTGTAGAGACATTTCAAAGCAGGCACGCTGGTTTATCCATCTCACCTGTGGTATGCGTAGAGGACCAATAACTCTGTTGATATCTCCACTGGGCCCAGAGGAGGAGTGTCCCAGTAGAACCTGAACTCTGCCTCGATCACAGCCCTGCTCTGCCCCATTCAGTGCTTCCAAAGCAGCCCTTATCAGGTTGTTGGCCCCACAGCTATTATAGATCCTGTAGCCCAGAGTCACTCCTGGAAGCAGCTGGGGGCTGTTGTTGATCTGCTCCACGGTGAATATCAACGTTTGGGCAAACTTCAGTTCCCTGTCATTCTTCCTGGAGAAGGAAGACAGATCAATTCAATTATTTAGTAAGAATAATCAAACACATTGAAAATAAACAACTCCCCTAGTAATTGAGCATCATTAACGACATGTCATAAATCACTGTATCTATTGACACATAGGTAAAACAGGACAACATACTTAATGCAGTACTCTATTGGTGGCTTTGTGTAACCATAGTCTATTGCAAGTCGTCTTTTCTCAAATGTAAATATTCCTGCCACTAATAGGTCCCCATCCTTAGCTATCTCTACATAACCTGTCTGTCCTATCAGTCTGCATTCTGAGCTGTCTGACTGAGTCTCTACCAGCAGACCAAGAAGAAAGACTCCTAACAATCTCATCTCTGAGTCTCTCTCCTCCTCAAACTGCAGTCTCTGTCACAAGACACAACCTTTATAGATTGGAAACAGGTTGAGTCGAGAGACGCAAAGCGTCGAGTTTTCTCCCCCTGGTGTTTTTTTAATGTTTACATTCCGGTCTCCATAACAACTGAACCGTTACTTTTTATGACACGGAAACTGTTTTCTAGCATTTTTATAACAATTGTACTGTAGCTTTTGCAAGCCTTTTCTTAAATAACAACATATGACTCATTCCAAGTTGACTATTTCCAAATCTACTAACATTGACACGCACTTAGTCAAAAATCAGTAAAGGTATCTGTGGACATTAGCAGCATATCAAGATGGGTGTACTGAAGGAATAGAAAGCCTTGTATTTTGTCACAATATTAGAAGAGTAAAAAAAAAGGAAGATTGAATTGTTTATTCCCTGTCAGTTTATGTTTGGCAAGCACAAAATTTATTTTTTAGAAACAAAATGATATGTTTTTGTAATACCGAAATGTAGATAAATTGATCTAAGGCACCTCTGCAGAAATTCGAGAGGATATCTGGAATGACAGACAGGGCACAGTGCCTGTGATGCCGTCCGTGCATGGGGTGTCAATGACACACACGCTCATACAGATACCTGGAAATACAAGCAGGTCACAGTGCCTGTGATTCCATCAGTGCATAGCGTGTCGAGGAGACATGCTCATACAGATACCTGGAATTACAGGCAGGGCACAGTGCCTGTGATGCAGTCCGTGCATGGGGTGCTGATGAGACACACGCTCATACAGATACCTGGAATTACAGATACAACACAGTGCCTGTGATGCCATCAGTGCATATGATGTCGGTGAGACACGCTCATACAGATACCTGGAATTACAAACAGATCACAGTGCCTGTGATGCCATCAGTGCATAGGGTGTCGATCAGACACACGCTCATACAGATACCTGGAATTACAGACAGGGCACAGTGCCTGTGATGCCATCAGTGAGTACGACGTTGGTGACTGAGATGTCTGGAATGACAGATATCTGTTTAGTACAGCCGAGTCTTAACAAGAGGCATATTCAGCAACTCTGTAATGAATCCAGTAAATCCGTGCTCAGAATATAAAGGAGCCCCCCCCCTCCCCCCCCTCCTTTCCAGACAAAACCAGAACCAGTCATTCTTCTTACGAAACGACATCCAGTTATTATATCGTTTTTGTTTGAATTAAAGACCTGAACCCATTTTTAAAATGTGATTTCAAGAAAAACAATATATGGTGGCCAACCATGATATTACAGTGGCCATGGTGACCAACCATGATATTACAGTGGCCATGGTGGTTAGCCATGATATTACAGTGTCCAACCTTGGTATTGGAGTGTCTAACCTTGATATTGCAGTGACCCGTCACAAATACATCAGTGTATGGGAAGTACTGAAGTCATGTTGTCAAACATGACCTTGGTAAATAATATTAGGTTATATTGCCATGGAGTTCATATAACTAGCAAGGCTAACAAGCTAATAATCATAGCTTAGATGTTATATATCCAAGCTATGATTATTAGCTTGTTAGCTAATACACACGCATACAGACACAGCATACAAAGTGTTGATCCTATGCTTCATAAGTAAATAACTAGGCCTATGTAAGAAATAATGAAATAGGGAGTAGACCACTGATAAGGATTTCTCATGAAATCTACAGATTTGTTTCTAATGCATTTATTTCAATTGGTCTGATTTCTTTGGGTTATATAAATGATAACTTTATCATTTGTTTATCATGTTTAAATTTGTTTTTTTGCCCAGTCATCCATGTTAAGTAAAACTCCAGTGCAAGAAAGTATAATATTCATGTCGCTTTGGATGAAAGCATGCAAAAAGAATAAAATACAAATGTATGTGGACAAATTTAGAACACACATGAATTATATTTTATTATTACACACATACTGTAAGTATAGTATACACTTGCTACATTAAGCAAAACATGTTTGAATAAAAACTGTTAATTGAATTGTTTGTGGCCTGTATTCAACCGCAGCATTTTGCTTTTTTTTTTTTACAACGCTGGTTTATTTATTTCAATGACAAGAGTACACTTTGTTGGTGCCCTGGATGCTTTAAGCCAAGCCATCACATGTATCTGGACGAGAACACTGAGAAAAACAAATTTAGCCTGCAAGGAGGCTTGTCTGTTGGTCTGACAGAAGAGCACTAAAAGGCACGCCAGAACCAAGAGAGATATGGAGACCAGTACAGCAGCACCTGAGACAGACTCTTCTAATATCAGATTTGTCTTTTTATAACCACTCAAGTCAGGAGGAGAGATTGTTAACCACAGCACACAGATCAGGACCTGGATGAGAGTGAAAGCCAGGACACTGAGTCTCTGCTGTGGAGGCCCGAACCATTTCATGACATCACTTCCTGGAAGTGTGGCCCTGAAAGCCATCAGCACCACTATAGTCTTCCCCAGAACACAAGAGATGCAGAGGACAAAGGTGATCCCAAACGCCGTGTGGCGCAGCATACAGGACCACTCAGAGGGCCGACCGATGAAGGTGAGAGGGGAGAGGGTGCACAGAGTCAAGGAGAAGAGAAGCAGGCATCTTAGTCTGGTGTTTGTTCCCAGGAGAGGAGAATCTTGGTGCAGGGTGGTCACTGCCTTGATCAGACAGACCCCCACTAAGCTCAGAGCTGCCAGAAGCAGACCCTCAACCCAGCCGCAGGAGAGCGCCTGGGGACCCTCGAGACCACTATGGGAGACATGTGGTATGTAGCCATGGTTGTCTGGAGGAAGATTGTTTTTGCATGTGAATTTATAATATATTATTTTATATGATATGAGTATTAGTAGGTTTAGAATCGTAATCGATGTGCAATATCTATTTAATGCGTTTGTAAGGTTTACAATCTGAGTGATTGTGTCATGTTAATCAAATCCTGTTCTTATTCATGTTTACTTTTGCTTGGAGAAGCGGAAAGAAATCACCTTTATTGAGTTGATTTTCTGTCACTAGGAGACCGACACAGCAGTGTGATACTGTCTCCAGACGATGCACCTGAATGTCAGCCGTCAACGGGACCTATCAGAGGAAAGACGGAGGTGCAATGCAAGCTTATTTCTAAATATATGATATAGGTAACTAGAGTATTCACTCAATAAGAGGATTGCATGAGCCCATGGAAATAACTGATATGATTTGGATGTTAGATTCGCTTGAAAGTCCTGTTAATCTTTTGAAAGTGTTTATGCTACTGTATAATTTCCGACTAGCTCCTCAAGTACTTTTACATAAACATGTACAATATACAGTAAACATTATGGACAGTGGAATTCATGTGCTTGTCAACAAACGGTAAACCTACAAAGGTGTACCTGGTTTGGTTGAACTCCAGCTTGTTTCGGGCGTAAAAACAGAACCCAGTTGCCTCTCTCCGTTCTACCCGCTGGGGCTTTCAACAGCAGGGCCGATCCAGAGGGCAGCCCACCAGGGCAGGGCCCTGTTGGAGCCCTGGGTAGACGGGGGCAGAACAGGGCTGGACACCTGCAGATCCAGAGCCTCCATGAGCACCTCCAGAACAGGCCTAGGGGACCAGGGTGGCTGAGCCAGACCTCGCCAACCAGCAGGACTGAGGGGGCCTCTGGTGAGGCACCACGCTCTGGTCCAACAGTCTGTCTCTGGGTCTCTGGGCAGAGCAGCGTGGTGTTGATGCGGGAGAGATTCAGTCTGTCTGTGAGCTGCAGACCAGGGAGATCTAGGACTAGGATGCAGTCTCTGGCATCGGCCCCGAAGAGCGTGGTCGTCAGGGAAACCGTCTGGTTAATCAGAGATGTACGGTAAAGTACCTGGCTTACCTGTGCAGGTAAAAACTGTGTGAAAACAAAAAAAACAAAAAGAAGAATTAGGCGTTCAATAAATACAGTGAAAAAAACAAAACTATCTAACAACAAAAATGCCTTGAGAACATCTATGGAGGATATTTCCCCGGAGAGTCAACAGAACAAACAAGCGTGAACAGAAGTGCTTATTTCTTCTCCATCACCTGCAGTATGAGTTCCGCCCAGAAGGATCTGGATGAGAACTGTTCTACGTCTGCCATCCCGCTGCCTCCACAGCTGCCACAGTCCTGCTCCCCCTGAACTCTGCCTCGATCACAGCCCTGCTCTGCCCCATTCAGCGCCTCCAAAGCAGCCCTTATCAGATTGTTGCTCCCACAGCCATTGTAGATCCTGTAGCCCAGAGTCACTCCTGGAAGCAGCTGGGGGCTGTTGTTGATCTGCTCCACCGTGAGAACCACCAGGAAGACTGACACTGAGTCTGATCTGCAGAGCAGAGGTAGAGAGACTGAAATCAAGCTGATGGAAACTGTGATTACTCAGCATTTCATACACTTATGTATTGCTTGTAAGTTGTTTTAGAGAAAGAGGCTTCTTACGTAAATACATAGTAACATGTACAGTACTTGACCCTAATAATTATTTGTGGTTTTGAAAATACAAATGCGCATAGATAACATACTATCTGCTTTGTGTCAAAATTTCAATGTGGGTGTTGACAGCATCATGAGTGGAAAAGACATTTTGGATTGGAAATAAAAGTTATAATCAACAGTGTAAAAGACTAAGAATCACATATATGGACAATGAAAGACAACTGTGCCATTTGATCAGTTTCGCTCAAATATGTCTGTTATTACGACACACCAAACGATTCCTGAATTTCAGCAAGCTGATGCAGTGGCAGTACTGTAGTATGCTTCTCTGCCACACAGAGGATGATAGGACTCATTTTCTTAATTGTTTTTCCCTGATGACCCCAGTCACACACATCAGAGTACACTGGGTATTGATGAGAAGGTTATGCACAGCTACTGTAGCCAAAACCATCATCATTATGAAAACATTTCATGAACGGTTCATCTTAGTGTTGTTGGTATCATTACGGAAAAGTCGTTTAGTACCACACGGTCTCTGGAGTTTCTCTGAAAGTGTTTTAATTGAGGTTTAATTTGTCCTAACATAAGGCATTTAGACTCCTTACCATTTAATTGAAAGATCCCCATGAGATAATTAAAAACAATTACAAAGTCAGTGATTACGAAACAAACCCCTGGAAGATTTCATCCACTTGATTCCAGGAGCCCTGAAGGCAAAACCGGCTAAAACAGGTTAAGAGAGAACGTACATTCCAAGCCAAGCAAAGAAAGATAAATAAACCAACACCAATTGATACTCACCTGTGAGTTTCCTCCAGCATCTCAGATAGATGGAGACTGGGGGTGAGAGACCAGCTGGGAGGTCCAGCCCTCTCCTGCCTGGCAGTTGTCTCCGGGCTGAGCTGATGAGGAAGCAAGGCTTCGCAGCTCTCAAACACTGCCCTGCTGAGCAGCATCAGCAGGACCAGGGTGAAGGGACTCATGGCAGAGCGTCTCCCCTGAAAGGCTGCCTCCAACCTGGATGCTGTCAGGCTCTTATAGGGCCCCTGGTTGTGCCTCCCTGACAGGGGGCAGGCCAAAGTGGGATGGACATGGCTGTCCTCTGAGGCGTTACCAAGGAAACAGTGAGGCGTCTCCTGGAATAACGACGTCCAGGAGCGTCACGATTGTTGTTGAGGGCGTAGATCGGCTTGTTGCTCTCTTTGTGTGCGTAAGTGTGCTGGTGTGCTGGTGTGTGTGCGTGTGGTGGTGTGTGTGTGTACCTAATTGTGTAAGTCAGTGTGTGTATGTGCTGGTGTGTGTGTGTGCTGGTGTGTGTGTACCTAATTGTGCAAGTCAGTGTGTGTACGTGCTGGTGTGTGTGCATGTGCTGGTGTGTACCTATTTGTGTAGGTCAGTGTGTATGTGCTGGTGTGTACCTATTTGTGTAGGTCAGTGTGAGTGTGTGTGTGGTTGTACCGTTTCCATGCTTAACAAAGGGCCACATGTAGATAAGTTACTTTTCACTTCACAATCAACATGTGTTTCTTGATGTTGATGCTTAATTTATATCTGGAAATTGAGACTAAATCTAAATGAAATGACTACCTGCATGACTACAAAGCACATAGGCATTGTATACATATACGCATATATGTATACATATACATATATATATATAGATACATATATATCTATATATATAGATATATATGTGTGGATCAGCCAACATAATCCCTGATACGTTGACAATAATAATAATAATAATAATAATAATAATAATAATATATATGTGTATATGTATATACTGTATAGATATATAGATAAATACTGTATATATATAATCAAAGTGTATATTTTAGAGTGTAAAAAGACATGCTGACTTCCTGTTGTAGTGAAGCCTCCATCTGGTCTACTCTGATGATTATGTAACAATGGTGATTGTGAGGTCATAAGAGGCTGATGATGGACGTGTGCACAATCCACACATCAAAGAAAAGGAACAGACTGTTTATTAAGTAAATAACAGAGAAAATGATTATTACACAATAAAATGACTTCAGTAGCGTTATAATCATTAGTTGGATGGTTCACGCTTTCTACGTTTCTGAATGCAATGTTAGTTGCCGAAATGTTTTGTTGCCTTACCCATCATATGCTTCTTAGTATTCTGCTCAGGCCTCAGTAATATAATAAAACATTTAGGGGCACAAATGCAGAAAAGCAAAGCAAAACTGGAGGCCAGGATGGCAAAGATCTCCACAGCTACGGTGAACTTCCCAGGAGAGCTGACATAAGCTGGGATAAAGGTGATCCACACAGCACAGAATATCAACATGCTGAAGGTGATGAATTTGGCTTCGTTGAAGTTATCAGGCAGCTTTCGGGCCAGGAAAGCCAGGACAAAGCACAAAAGAGCCAGGAGTCCTATATACCCCAGCACAGCCCAGAAGCCCACAGCAGAACCTAAGGCACATTCTAGAATGATCCTGTCATTATAGTGTTCCATGTTCTTAAAGGGGTAAGGAGGGGAGATTGTTAACCACAGCACACAGATCAGGACCTGGATGAGAGTGAAAGCCAGGACACTGAATCTCTGCTGTGAAGGCCCAAACCATTTCATGACATCACTTCCTGGAAGCGTGGCCCTGAAAGCCATCAGCACCACTATAGTCTTCCCCAGAACACAAGAGATGCAGAGGACAAAGGTGATCCCAAACGCCGTGTGGCGCAGCATACAGGACCACTCAGAGGGCCGACCAATGAAGGTGAGAGAACACAGGAAACACAGAGTCAGGGAGAAGAGAAGCAGGAAGCTGAGCTCTGAGTTGTTGGCCCTGACGATGGGCGTGTCTTTGAACTGAAAGAATATTGCTGCTGTGGTCAGTGTTAAAAAAGCCCCAATCAAACTGAACAGTGAGAGAATGATTCCCATGATTTCTGTGTAGGTCAGGAATTCAATTTCTTTTAAGACACATCTGTCACTTCTGCTTTTCGACCAGTATTCAACAGGACATTTCAGGCATTCAGTTGAATCTGTTTGAATGGAAACATTAAAAATGCAATCAGAAAAGATCTGTCTACTTGTCTGTGGTTAAAGTCTCCTCTGTTTGACGTTGCTGCAGTTCAGAGAGAAGTGGACCTGAGTGTGTGTATCACCTGTCTGGTTGCTGATCTCTCCCTCTGCACATGGTAGACAGTCGTAGCAGCAGACAGGCTTTCCTTTCTGCACGGCCTTACGAGTTCCTGGGGGACAGCTCTCAGACTGCACACAGACAGCAGGCACGCTGAACACACACACACAACACACACACGAAACACACAGCACACACACGACACAGAACACGAGATGCTACATTTTCGTGTTTAATATCATGCCAGCTTTAATGAAATATTTTCCCCTTTACATGTTATTCTTGAATGCAAGGGTGTAGCGATGTATTCTCACCTGCCATGGCTGGATGTGTGTCGGCTCAGCACAGCTCCTGTTAGAAAAGGGCCCCTGGCCGTGCTCACAGGAGAGCAGGTCCTGCAGGGCGTGAGCCACAGCGTACACTGCCTTGTACACGTTATTTGAGAACCTCACATCGGACACATCTGTGAACTCGTTGGTCACATGTCTCAGACTCTCAGAGCCATTGCAGGGAATTCTATGACTTTCTGCGTTCTCGTTCAGAGAGCAGTCAAAGACCGTTTCCCAGAAGTCTCTGAGAAACATGCTGTTGGGGAAGTGGGAGGGGTGGACCTGCTTCAAGTGTTCCCCAAGTCCGGGGATGTGAGCCGTACTGACAGCGAACCCCACAGATCCCACCAGGAGACTGATTTCCTGGCTGTCAATCAAGGAAGTGTCCGTGATCCAGGCATCACTGCCAATCCACTGCAGCCCTGAGATATTCTGCCTGTACAGTTCCTGCACCAACACCTTGATCTCCCTGTGTGTCACAAAAGCTACGATCACCTTGGAAGAGGCTTGCTTAATCACCTCAACTATCCTGAGTAACTTACTCTTCGGCCCTGAACTATCAAAAGCCTCCGAGTACTCCAAGCAAACTCCCTCCTTTTCAGCAGCCTGAATGAAGGTGGACATGCCATTGAGACCGTAGTCGTTGTCGCTGCACACGGCACCCACCCAAGTCCAGCCGAAGTGTTTGACCAGCTTGGCCAGGGCCCGGCTCTGGTAGAGATCACTGGGGATGGTCCTGAAGAAGGATGGGTACTCTCTCCTGTTGCTCAGACACGCACAGGTGGCAAAGTGGCTGATCTGAGTTTAGAAAGTTTACATCAGAACAGTATACGGTTACAAACAATCACAATCAATTTGAGAATACATAAGCATTAGGAATTAGTAAATCTTTGTTGAGACAAGCACACTCAAATGAACATTATCCATCAGACAAAGTTGATAACTAACAACTAGATTCTTTTGAGGGTGGTTGTAAAATGTTTAAAATGCTTAAAAGCACAATTGATGCCAAACAAAACAAAATCTTACCACTGGTAGGTAAAACCGGCCAACGATGCGAGCAATCCCTATAGTTGGTGTGGAGCCAGAGTGACCTATGATGGTGTGGGCCATGTCTTTAGTGCAGTTGTGGTCATCTGCAAACTCCTTTTGGCCGCTAGCGAGAGATACAGCTGACATGAGGATGTTATCAAATCCACAGGCATTGAAGATTTTGTATCCCAGAGTATGGTCCGGCAAGATATCAGTATTTCTATTTATCTCTTCGATCGCAAAGATCATTGTTTGGGCGAACTGAAACTCTCTGAAATTCATGCTAAAGGAAAAAAAAACAGCAAAAAAAACAAACAACTTTCATCATGAGTCAATTAGTGGGACGGAAAACAGCTAAAACCTGGCATACAATGACATGGCAAATATCAATTCCCCCCAAAACACAAGTTTAGGACAGACCACCTACTTCAAGCATGTTGGGGGTCTAGGTATGCTTCGGAAGGTGGGCACCGATCCCACGTAACCTGTCCGAAAGGTAAAGATGCCTCCGATTATGAAGTCTCCGTCTCTGGAAAACTCCGGAGGCTGGGGCCTCACCATTAACCTGCACACGGGGTTTCCCAGCCCAAACAGGAGGGCCAACAGCAGCAGCATCACCAGTGTCATGACTCCAGTTTGGCCTCTGCCTCGCTGTCCTCACTGCTGTCCCTCTTTTATAGCCGTCTCAGACAAAAAGGTTTGGTTCACCAGGTCCTTGTGTTGTTGTTCTTCCTCCCTGCAGCTAGGGGGAGCTTGAGGGTGCGAGCACACATTCCCCCCACCCCAGGAGAGATCCTGAGAGGAGGGGGCTGGCTGACATGAATTTAAAACCTATTTCTCTTTAATACTCTTATTGCATGTTTTACCATCATTCACATTAACCGTGTTTGTATTTTGCATGTTGTTAATGTTTTGAAATACATATTTTAAAAGTACTACAGAAATTTGCGTTATTTTTCCTTTATTATTAGTTGATCCGTTAACCTTTTGTCCACAGGGACAGGCACATTATAAATTCAGTATGAAGCAACGGTCAAGAACTGTGAAGTTTGAACAGTTTCTACAACAGGTAGTTCCCAGGAACAGTCTGTTGTAAGACAGAGCAAGAACTAACATTAGATCTCAAACGCAAAACTAACTTTTCTTACAAAATACAACCCCAAATCAGAAAAAGTTGGGACAGTATGGAAAACACAAATAAAAAAAATGAAGTAATGATTTCTAAATTTACATTAACTTGAATTTCATTGCAGACAATACAACAGCACATTATTTAATGTGTTCATGATTTTCTTTTTCTTTCTCAAAAGAACAATTCCTAGTTTGGTTCTCGCAACACATTTAAAAAAAACATTGGAACAGTATTTACCACTTTAATGTTGCCATTCCTTTTCACAGCACTTAAGATGTTTAGGGACTGAACACACCAAGTGATGAGATGTTTCAGGTGTCATTGTCCAATTCTTGCAGCAAACAAGTCTTAAGATGGGCAACAGTACAGGGTCTTCTTTGTCACATTTTGCACTTCAAAATGCAGTCATTCTATTGAAGACATGTCGGGACTGCAGGCAGGCCAGTCAAGTACCTTTATCCTCCTCCACTGCAGCCAGGACTTTCATGTGTGCAGAAAGTTGCTTTGCATTATCTTCTTGAAATATGCATGGACGTCCCTAGAAAAGATGTCTTCTTGAAGGCAGCATATTATGCTCCAAAATCTCATTGTACTTTTCAGCATTAATGGTGCCATCGCAGAACTGCAAGTTACCTTTTCCAAGGGCACTGACACAACCCCATACCATGACAGACTCTGGCTTTTGGACTTGTTGCTGGTATCAGTGTGGATGATTCTTTTCTTCTTTGGTCCGGAGCACACAGTGTCCATTTCTCCCCCAAAATACTGATTCATCTGACCACAGTACGTTTCCACTGTGTGATGGTCCATCCCAGATGCCTCCGAGCACAGATAAGTCGACAGCGCTTCTAGACACTTGACATAGGGTTTCCTTTTGGTACAGTACAGTTTTAACTTGGATTTGTGGATGTAACTACGTATTGTGGTACTTGACAAAGGTTTGCCAAAGTAGTCCTGAACCCATGTGGTGATGAGAGACCAGAGATCATGGTTGTTCAGTTTAGGCTTGCGTCTTTTATGCACTGAAATTCCAACATTCCTTGAATCTTTTATTTAAGTTCTGCACTGTTGAAGGTGAAATAAGCAAATGTCTTCCTAACTTTCTTTGAGGAACATTGTTTTTAAACGTGTCAATAATTTTCTGGCGTATTTGTTGGCAAACTTGTGATCCTCAGCCCATCTTTGCTCCTAAAGGAATAGACCTTTCTTGGATGCTGCTTTGTACCAAATCATAATTACAATCATCTGTTGACATCACCTGTTCCAAATCACATCATTATTTAACCAATCTACCTGATTACTAGCCCTAAAATGCTCCTGTCCCAAAATGTTTTGTGATGTGTTGCAGGTCTAAATGACAGGAAAGGATGTATTGAAATGAAATTAAGTTGCTCAGACAAAACATGAAATATTTCGTGTTCACATTGTCTGCAATTACATATTAGTCAAAGTAATCACTACTTTCTTTATTTGTGTTTTCCATACTGTCCCAACTTTTTCTGATTTGGGGCTGTATATAAAAAAATGTTTTTTCCCCACACTGGTTATAACAGATGACTCCATTGGGTTGTCTGTGTACAGTGTTGCAACATCAACTCTTCATTGTCATCATCTTTGCCCTGAGGCAGGAAGTAACAGCTGGGGTCCATGAGATGTTGATGTTGTTGAGCGGTAGGATGTTGTGTTACCTTGTGTGTTTGTGTGTCTGCTATCCCTGGAGAGAAGCGTAACCTGTCTGAACTGGCAGCTGGTTTATTTACCTGCCTGCTTGTGTGTCCCTGTGTGTCTGGAAGTGTTTGTTATGGTTATATGATGAAAGTCACATCCAATCCACTTACTCTGAAATCACGTCTTTATTGTCAACAATCGTTACATCATGGTCCATCTGAGTGGCATGTTTAACTTTAAACAGGTTTGATCAGATTTATAAAGTCAAAGGTCACTTTTTTATGGCCATGAAGGCATACATTTGAAATAACTTTTTTATTCATAGGAATATTCGAATATTTAATCTAAGTAGAGAGTATAATTAGAACTGCCATAGGATTTATTCAAATATTTACAACTGCATTTATCATTCTAGCATGATATCATTGGTTCAGTTGAATTTGGTTTCACAGATGTTACATTTGATTCATTTAGTTGAACATTTATTATTCGAAGTATTATGCAAATTGTTGATGTTATGTTGCTGTACCTTAGTCACAATTGAAAACGAAGGAATTAGTGTCAAATCGATTCTGGTTAATATTGGATGTTTTTGGAGGTCTTGCCCATCATATGCTTCTTAGTATTTTCATTGGGTCTTAATAAGATGATGAAACATTTAGGGGCAAAAATACAGAAAAGCAAAGCAAAACTGGAGGCCAGGATGGCAAAGATCTCCACAGCTACAGTGAACTTCCCAGGAGAGCTGACATAAGCTGGGATAAAGGTGATCCACACAGCACAGAATATCAACATGCTGAAGGTGATGAATTTGGCTTCGTTGAAGTTATCAGGCAGCTTTCGGGCCAGGAAAGCCAGGACAAAGCACAAGAGAGCCAGGAGTCCTATATACCCCAGCACAGCCCAGAAGCCCACAGCAGAACCTAAGGCACATTCTAGAATGATCCTGTCATTATAGTGTTCCATGTTCTTAAAGGGGTAAGGGGGGGAGATTGTTAACCACAGCACACAGATCAGGACCTGGATGAGGGTGAAAGCCAGGACACTGAGTCTCTGCTGTGGAGGCCCAAACCATTTCATGACATCACTTCCTGGAAGCGTGGCCCTGAAAGCCATCAGCACCACTATAGTCTTCCCCAGAACACAAGAGATGCAGAGGACAAAGGTGATCCCAAACGCCGTGTGGCGCAGCATACAGGACCACTCAGAGGGCCGACCAATGAAGGTGAGAGAACACAGGAAACACAGGGTCAGGGAGAAGAGAAGCAGGAAGCTGAGCTCTGAGTTGTTGGCCCTGACGATGGGCGTGTCTTTGAACTGAAAGAATATTACTGCTGTGGTCAGTGTTAAAAAAGCCCCAATCAAACTGAACAGTGAGAGAAGGATTCCCATGATTTCTGTGTAGGTCAGGAATTCAATTTCTTTTAAGACACATCTGTCACTTCTGCTTTTCGACCAGTATTCAACAGGACATTTCAGGCATTCAGTTGAATCTGTTTGAATGGAAACATTAAAAATGCAATCAGAAAAGATCTGTCTACTTGTCTGTGGTTAAAGTCTCCTCTGTTTGACGTTGCTGCAGTTCAGAGAGAAGTGGACCTGAGTGTGTGTATCACCTGTCTGGTTGCTGATCTCTCCCTCTGCACATGGTAGACAGTCGTAGCAGCAGACAGGCTTTCCTTTCTGCACGGCCTTACGAGTTCCTGGGGGACAGCTCTCACTGCACACAGACACAGGCACCTGACACACACATACAAAGGAGAAACATAGCATCTTTTTAAACACACAGGTACTTTACACGATTTTAATATTTGCCTTTCCCCAAATAGAAAGAAGATTAATAAAGAGTTTCAGATTTTTTCAGTAAAAATGAATTGTGAGTATTACTGAACTGCTCATATTAGAATTCATACTACAATTGAACATTTCGCTTAAAAAAAAAAATTCGATTTGCGTAGATAACATATAACTTTTCTTATCCTTGAAAGGAAAGTTTGGTTTACCTTGGTCAGCCCTCCTCCCCACACAACAGAGACGTTGTGCTTCATGAACTGGTGACTTGCAGGGAGAGAAGCATCATAGGTGCCAATAGTCAAAGCTTTCATGGTGCCACTGTGGGCTAGCTGCAAACTGACCAGCTCATATCTGGCTGGGGAATCGCCATTGCTGTCAAAGAAAACGTTTTCCCCTTCCTTGGTGGTGAAATTTACCGTCTGCAGGTAATGTAGAACCTAATGACCGGAATGGCAGAATAGTTTTGAGAGATAAACAAAAGAAAGTTGGGTTTTGTCAGTGTGGGTGTGCGATCATGCTGTGAAGATGTTTCTTCTGATGTGTTCATGTAACAGCTCACCTGCCATGGCTGGATGTGTGTCGGCTCAGCACAGCTCCTGTTAGAAAAGGGCCCCTGGCCGTGCTCACAGGAGAGCAGGTCCTGCAGGGCGTGAGCCACAGCGTACACTGCCTTGTACACGTTATTTGAGAACCTCACATCGGACACATCTGTGAACTCGTTGGTCACATGTCTCAGACTCTCAGAGCCATTGCAGGGAATTCTATGACTTTCTGCGTTCTCGTTCAGAGAGCAGTCAAAGACCGTTTCCCAGAAGTCTCTGAGAAACATGCTGTTGGGGAAGTGGGAGGGGTGGACCTGCTTCAAGTGTTCCCCAAGTCCGGGGATGTGAGCCGTACTGACAGCGAACCCCACAGATCCCACCAGGAGACTGATTTCCTGGCTGTCAATCAAGGAAGTGTCCGTGATCCAGGCATCACTGCCAATCCACTGCAGCCCTGAGATATTCTGCCTGTACAGTTCCTGCACCAACACCTTGATCTCCCTGTGTGTCACAAAAGCTACGATCACCTTGGAAGAGGCTTGCTTAATCACCTCAACTATCCTGAGTAACTTACTCTTCGGCCCTGAACTATCAAAAGCCTCCGAGTACTCCAAGCAAACTCCCTCCTTTTCAGCAGCCTGAATGAAGGTGGACATGCCATTGAGACCGTAGTCGTTGTCGCTGCACACGGCACCCACCCAAGTCCAGCCGAAGTGTTTGACCAGCTTGGCCAGGGCCCGGCTCTGGTAGAGATCACTGGGGATGGTCCTGAAGAAGGATGGGTACTCTCTCCTGTTGCTCAGACACGCACAGGTGGCAAAGTGGCTGATCTGGTGTTAAGGCAGAGCATCGCAACAAAGTCAGGAAGTGGAAAGAAAAAAGGAATATGAATAACCTCCCTGCCTACCATGGGCAGGTCAAACACTCCCAGGGTCTGAGCCACTACGATGGAGGCTGAAGAACGGGCATCTCCGATGATGACTGGCACCTCGGGGGTAGTGCCACAGTCTGTGCCCGATACGGAGTCCTCCTGCCCGGTCACCATGCCCAGGGCTGCCCCCAGGGTGGTGCCCTCAGCCAGGCAGGAGTCTGAGGCCAGGTACCCCAGCCTCAGCCCAGGGAGGAGGCTAGGGTTACGGTTCACCTCCTCCACAGCAAAGATCATGGTCTGCAGCCAGCGGTACGCACGCTGGTAGAAGCTGAAACAGGGGAGCAAGATGGAGGGAGGGGATGGAGAAGAGGTATGTGTTAAAGGAACTGGGAGAGAGATGGAGTCATTTCACAGACAACTCTAAAATCACTTGTACACATTTACATTTACAAACCACTTACATGGTACAGTTACTATTACTGCGCTTGCTCCTAAACTCCAGCTCAGGTTCTGGAGCTTCCACATGGATAGGAAACAGGCCCCCAATCACCACGTCACCTGCCCGATAAACGCTGCCTGACACAGGCTTAGCTAACAGCCGACAGGGCCCCCCTCCTGGTAGCCCCAGGACCAGTCCAGGGAGGCTGGCTAGCAACCACAGCCAGGCAGAGAACCACATCACCTGGGGAGAGAAGCAATGAAGAACCATCACACGGAGCTGAGAAAAGACTTAAATTAAAGGATGGATAGATCAGACAAAGTAAGATTAAACAATCTATTCTCACTGTACATTTCTTTTTGTGCTCATGAATTTATACTCCACCAGTTCCATCCACCTAAAAAAACATGTTCAATTGGTAAGCAGAGAAACAGGATGAGAGAGACAATGCAAGAAAAACTGTGAGGAGACAGAACTGTTCCTGGGCATCATCCTTCCAGAGCGAAGGCAAGGAAGAAAGAAGAGACAGGCAGGGTATCACTGATATAGGAAGAAATTAGCCCGCGGCTAAATAATCCATGGCCACCATGGGGCACACAGTGAGACAGGGAGGGATGGGCATTCTGAAGGAAGAGGTGGGGTGATTAGGGAGAAGCCACGTGAGCATGTTGTAATAGTGGTGCTTAGAGGCCTTCTGAAACCATGTTGCATTACTCTTGCTTTACGATTCCAACTATTAAACAAGAGGTAATATGATGCGAGGTCCAGTTACTAGCACAACGCTAAACGTTAGCAATAATGGCTAATGGCTACCTTTTAGTTTGGTCTAAATGTCAGAGCCCACATATTAACTATTAAATTTATTTATTATTATTGAAATATTAATTAACTTATCAGCTTGATACTAACTGCTAGCAGTAATGGCTATTTTTTTTTAAAGTATAAATGTCAGAGCCTACACATTGTTTAAAAGTGTAGTCAGTACTTCCAACTTTTACCAGTCTTTTTAAACATAAGTATCTCTACTTGATGTGTCACCTACTTCTGCATCTTTGGCAGTCAGCTTTGGACACCATTCTAACCACTGGAGCAGACAGCTTGTGGTTGTCCTTTGTGTGAGAAAGAAAATGTGGATAAACAGGAAGGAATTGACCTGCTGAAGCACTTATTGTTACAAGTAAATTGTTTATCTTCACCATATCGTTTTGACAACTATCGAATGTCTCAAAATCCTAACGCAGTTACAGCTTTCGCCTCAGGATACTCTCCACTCATTTCCTGTTCCTTCGTCCCTCCATACGAGCGTATCTCTTCCCGTCATCTCTTCACCTCAGCGGGAACCAAAACAGATCAATCAGAGTCGGCTAATCAATGTTTGCGTCGCAGCTGGGCCGAGCTGGAAACCTAGCAGAGCTTCTTGTTTGTTATGCTAGGGGCCACCTGCAGAGCTGTTGATGTGTGAACAACCCAGATGACCAAAGAGGGTGGAAAGTTGAGCTGAAATTGTTTTTTCCCACCAGTTAACATCACATCCTCCATTTCATATTGTACACTTTACAGTAGGCATATATATCCCCCTATAATACAACAAATGCATTTGTATTGTCGCATAAAAATCCAATCCCTTTCATCCATGCCAAACAATAAGTATAGGTATGCTTGAATTAACACATTTAAAACTAATCTTTTTCATAAATAATCATTAAATTAGCTAGCTAGCAACACGTAGTTGTGTGCCAAATCGAATCCCAATGTGAATTTTGTCTCCAAGGATTGGTCAATTGACCAATTGTGGAATAATCTGACAACAGCACCCCCATGTGGTTAGAAGTGAGAGTTGCACCTGAAGGATCTTTTAATGTGTAAATTGAGCTAAGACGATCAAATCCAAAGCAACATGCAGGTTGATGTCTTTAAGCGGTAACCTCTTGATTTGCAGTTAACTACCACATCATAGCTAAACCCTATCCTCTGTACTGTAGCTAATCACATCACAACAGTCAATACTATGCTTTTTGCAGTCTAAAGTATTGCATTATGTTTTTCTTCATGTTGTGCCAACTAAATAACACCATACAGATTAATCCATCAAGATTTCTGGGCCTAGAACACACACCAAAGTTCTGGTTGTGAGTATTTTCCTAGCATGAGAAATAAGAAAGTCTTCTAGTGTTGTTTTGTTTATTTTTCTCCGTTTGAGGGTAAATTGACTAGAATCTCTTATCAGTTGTGGACATCACCATCATCTGTTTCTTAGTGTTTCTCTCAGGCCTCAGCAGGATGATGTAACACTTTGGGGCGAAGATGCAGACCAGAAGTCCGTAACTGGAGGCCAGGATGGCAAAGATCTCCACGGCAACCGTGAACTTCCCTGGAGAGCTGACGTAGGCGGGGACGAACGCCACCCACACGGCGCAGAAGATCAGCATGCTGAAGGTGATGAGCTTGGCCTCGTTGAAGTTGTCCGGTAGTTTCCTGGCCAGGAAGGCCAGGAGGAGGCAGAGGGAGGCCAGCAGGCCGATGTATCCCAGGACCAGAGAGAAGCCAAGGGCAGAACCCTCATTACAGAGGAGGATGATCTGGGCGTTCTCATGGCTCATCAGTCTGTGAGGGGTGGGAGGGGCCACAGCTAGCCACACAATACAGATCACCACCTGGACCGCAAAGGAGATTAAACACACATTCCACACATAAGAACAGTGAATTGTTCTGGCAGATTGTTCTATCCTAAGCGTACACATGTGGATTTGAACCTACAACCTCACCTGACTCAATCAACACTAATCTGGGTGTGACTAGTTGATTAAAACAGTCACACTTGTTAAGAGATGGAAATTCCAATCACTCTCTTTCTGAAAGTCACCCGTCTGAAATACGTTTTCCTGCCTACCTGTACCAGTGTGCACAAGAGGATGATGGCTCGTTGCTGTGGAGGCCCAAACCATTTCATGACATCACTTCCTGGAAGCGTAGCCCTGAAAGCCATCAGCACCACTATAGTCTTCCCCAGAACACAAGAGATGCAGAGGACAAAGGTGATCCCAAACGCCGTGTGGCGCAGCATACAGGACCACTCAGAGGGCCGACCAATGAAGGTGAGAGAACACAGGAAACACAGAGTCAGGGAGAAGAGAAGCAGGAAGCTGAGCTCTGAGTTGTTGGCCCTGACGATGGGAGTCTGTCTGTGGCAGGCAAATATGAAGATAACCAAGGCGGTACAGAACGACCCCGTCAGAGCCAGGGCCAGCAGCGTGGCGCCCATGGTGTCTCCGTACGACAGGAAGTCCACCTGCCTGGGGATGCAAGTGGTGCGGTCAGGGTTGGACCAGAAGTCTGGCAGGCAGCGCACGCACTCTACAGCATCTGAGGGAACAGGAACCAGGTGTCAGACAGGAAGGAAACACATCCTGGTTGCTACGCTCCATCTGTGGGTTATCGCGGCGTTTTAGGATTTCACATCGCCGCTGGGAACGTTGTCTGAAATACAAGCTTTCTTCCCTCCCTTTCACTGAGATACAAGAGCTGGGATTGATCTGAGGGCAACGTGAGCCGTTATCTACACAGCTGCTACCAATTATCTAGGAGGGGAGAAGGCTGGACAAGAAAAACTACTCCCATGTCACTCGTTTCTTCTCAGCAGTAATACGCGTTGTGTATTTGGAAATTATATTTTATGCCATAATAAAATGATAGTATGGCTATTGGAACATAGTCAAAGTTTTACTTGGTATCTTCTGCTGTACAGGCTACACAGTCTCACCTGTCTCATTGCTAATCTCCCCTAGTGTGGAGACCACACCAGTCTCACCTGTCTCATTGCTAACCTCCCCTGCTGTCTCACCCGCCTCACCTGTCTCATTGCTAATCTCTCCTGCTGTGCAGACCATACAGTCTCACCTGTCTCACTGCTAACCTCCTCACCTGTCTCATTGCTAACCTCCTCACCTGTCTCACCTGTCTCATTGCTAACCTCCCCTGCTGTGCAGACCACACAGTCAAAGCAGCATACAGGCAGGTTGGGCTTGATGGCCTTCCTGGATCCCGGGAGACAGCTGGAACTACACACGGAGAGGGGAGCCTGACAGGCAGGGAGAACACCAACTAAGGAGGTCAGAGGTCACCAACAGAGGTCAGAGACAGAGGTCAAAGGTCACTGGCCGGAGTAAAACACAACAAACATGACGAGACTCGAAGTTACAATTTGATTAGCAACCCTCAGAACGATTTAAAGTATGAATATTGACGTGTAATCCTAAAGTCAATCTGCTTTTTGCTATTGATATTACTCAGTAGTTTTCATTATGACAAAACATTGTGGATGTCCTTGATCTACAGTCGAATGATGTACCAGATCATATCCCATAATGATCTCAAATGCAACCAACATGTAGAGCCATTAGAGAGGGTCTTACTGTGGTCTGGTTGCTGCTCCAAACGATGTCCTTCTCCTGGATCTGCAGTTTCTCCCTACCCTTGCTGACAGTCTGGTCGAACCGGCCCACAGTAACAAACTCCACCTGGCCAGCGTCTCTCTCCTGCCAGCTCACCAGGTCGTACATGGCTACTGAGTCCCCATTCCTGTCAAACTTGGTCTCATCGTTGAACTGGTTGGTGTAGTCCACCTGCTTGAGGTAATGCAGCAGCTATGAACAATTCAAAAAGAAAGAAAGGGTTCAGCTCAGTGGTTAGAGTATTGACCTGCAGATCAAGATGTTGGGGCCCCTAATCCCACTTTGTGCAGCATGTCATTCTAGATAGACAACGTTCAGTCTGCTAAATGACTACGTAACAATCGCAATAAACCAAGTCCTGCTTTCGAATTCTTTGCCAGTGCCAGACCTGCCCACCTGCCAGGGCTGAAAGGCATCCGTGTCAGGACAGGCCTGCAGATGAAATGGGCCACGGCCAGCCTCACAGCCCCTCAGGTCATGCATGGCGTGGGCGATGGCGTACACAGCTTTGTACACATTATAGGAGATCCTCAACTGTGACACGTCGGAGTAGATGTTCCTCACGCTTCTCAGGTTCTCCTCACCAGAACACAGAGGGACTCTGGACCCTGTCGAGGAACGGCCAGATTGTCCCAGTAATTATACATCGGTTCGTTTGATGGAGTTGATGATTTGATTATAAATCTAGGCAGACTACCACCCCCACCCTCACCTTCACTGCACCCTCACCTCCACCCCCACCCTCACCTCCACCCTGGCCCAGGCTGCAGCCAAACATAGCCTCCCAGAAGGGCCTGAGGAAGGGGTCCACCTCAGCCTCGGGGCTGGATGGATGCAGGCGGAGCAGGAAGTCCTGGAGGCCCGGGATGTGCGCCCGGCGAATGGCAAAACCCATGGAGCCCAGCAGGATGGGTCGGTATCGGGCTGGCATGGAGAGGACCGAGGCCGTGCTCCAGGCCTCGCTGGCCAGCCACTGGACCCCTGTCAGCCCCTGTCTGGAACAACATGCTTCTGGATCCAGTAAAAATGGCCAATATACTGTCACCTAATTTCTTTGACATTATGGTCAAAGCGAAAGCTGCCGTTCATTGATAAAATGCACTGTAAGCCATGCTTAGCTCTGATCTCTAAAATTCAGTTTGAAATATGTACTTTGAATCCTTGATCATTTACCGTGTGCTAAACAAATAAAATATACTAAAAATATATATCAGGGTGCTGGGCTGACCTAAGCACCTCATCGAACAGTGCTCCAGCATCCTGCTCCAGGGCAAACACCAGGACCACCCCAGCTTTGGAGGCTCGGATACCAGCCACGATGGCAGCCATGGCTGCCTCTTCATGGTTCTTGGGGATGATCTCATACAGAGCCACACAAGCTCCCAGCTTCTGCACCTGGACACATGGATGCTCGTTAAAAACAAGAGGAAGAGGATAGATAAGAGTCAAACATTTTATTTGATTGTCTGTTAAAAGAATTGAGCTATTTATCCAAATATCCAAATGCTTTTTAAATATACACCTTAGAAGATGGCGTAAATTAAACCTGTAACTGCATCTGAGACTTCAGTCAGTTTTAGAGGGTCACCACCCACCTTCTCAGAGAAGATTTGGGCTCCTCCTCTACCGTACGCATCATCACCAGCAACCACGCCCACCCAGGTCCAGCCAAAGTGTTGGACAAGTTGAACCAGTGCATCAACCTGGAGGGTGGAAGGGAGGAGGGAGAGAGAGAGATGAAAAGAGTGGAGAATAAAGAGATGAGACAGTTACATAACTCAAACAGACAAAGACACAGACAGACAATGATACTATAACCAGTAACTACAACTTATTAGACAAAATAATATAAAATTATTTGAATTTAAAAAGTTCTAGCCCATGTGGGGAACTAACCTGTGACTGTACAAATATGTATGTACAAGAACATGTTACATTATGGATAATAATATGTAAAATTGTGAAGTAAATATATCTATGAGGACGAAACAGAAAGTGTGTCTCTGACCTGGAAGAAATCGCTGGGCATAGTCCTGAGGAAGGCAGGAAACTGAGCCTTGTCGCTCAGACACGCACAGCTGGAGAAATAACTCACCTAGGAGACAAACATTAGCAGGCAAGATAATGTGTGCATTTCAATTCTCCGTATCCCCAGGCCATTTCAGATAGACAGCTAGAGATTACCTGTTGCATCTCGCTCTGGCTCTCTCTCTCTCTCTCTCTCTCTCTGTTTGTCTTGTCTAATTCCCTCATCATGCTCCCCCCCATCCTCTCTCTCTCCTCTCTCCCCCATCTTTCTTTCCCCCCCATCCTCTCTCTCTCCTCCATCTTTCCTTCCCTTTCCAGACTGATGAACCAGAGCAAGCGGCTCACCTGTGGCACGTGAAAAACTCCCAGGAAACGAGCCACAACTAGAGACTGGGTCGACCCTCCATCTCCAATCACCACGGGAACCGAAACTGAACAGGTGCCCTCCGGCCCTCTGCCGACCTCTTCTGCCCCTTCACCCCCCTCCATCAGTTCCATGGCGGCCCTGAGTGCGTGGTAGGGCGTACTGCATGAGTCGTAGATCTTGTAACCCAGGGTTACCCCTGGAAGCAAGCTAGCGTTTCTGTTGATCTCTTCGATCGCAAAGATCATCGTCTGCATCCAGCGGAACGTCCGGAAGTTAAACCTGAGAAGGAAAAGGAGGAGGGCAAGGAGAGAAACATGAGGGAGGAAAGAGGAGGCTGAAATCCTCCAAAGAGAAACCCAAAAAGCAGAAATACATCATTAACTAAACCAACAGCTGGTTAGAGCCCCTGATGTAGATCACAGAATATTCATCTGAATCCAGAGTGGATATCTACATTGTGTTTGATATCTACAGCATCTGCCCTAGTTTCTTGAGTAGATATCTACAGTATCTGCCCTAGTTTCCTGAGTAGATATCTACAGCGTCTCCCCTTGTGGTTGGCATCCCTGGCAGAGGCCTAGTCCAGGAAGATGGAGAACTGACCCTGTGCAGTGCGTGGCAGGAGGCAGGGTGGTGAAGGAGAGGTCCGTCTTTAGAACAGCATCGTGGAGGGAGAAGAGGCCCCCCAGGGTGATGTTTCCTGGTTTCTGGAGCACCGGCAGGGACATAGAGCCAGGAATCAAACGGCATTTCTGAGCCTGGATCTGGGGTTCCTGGGTCTGGTGAGTCTGGGGGTCCTGGGTCTGGGAGATGAGGACACCCCAACACAGCAGAGCCGCAAAACACAGGAAGCGAAGCATTGATCCTAAAGACTTCCAAACAAAATCTGCCAAGTCAAACCACAGCATGAGAGTTAACCCATAACAACCTCTATCTCAGAAGGTTCTTCAGCCTTGCGTCACCCAGAACCGGTGGCGTGCCACTTCTCTGTGTCCTACCTCAACACGCATCACACCAAACCCCCTCCTGTTCCTCTCTCGTCCGTGAGTCCGTGACATTTATACCTCCTGGCTGTCTGAAACAACCCTCAGGATCTGAGGTCCCAGCACCCCTGGGGCATGGATCAATGGAAAGACAGGAGCCGCCAGTTGCACAGCAAATAGAGGCAGCATCTGGAAACAGGAATGCACATCTCACCATGATGGAGAGTGACAGGACTGGTTTTGTTTTGTTCTTTGGCAGGGAGAGGCTGTTCTGCCTGAGCAGAGAGCAGTGATCCTGCACTGATGTGAAGAGGCAGAAGTTCCTATCGTCTTCACCTCCCTGTAGACTGGTGCACAACTCCCTCTCCACACACACGCTACACATGATGATCTGTGTGACCCATTTCTGAAGGCATCTCTCTTCTCTTCTCACTAGCACAGCATCTTGATTCGAGTAGATTTAGGAGGGTTACGGTTAGGGTAATCCTAACCTCATCTGCAGGAGGAATATTATATTTAATACGTTAAAATATAAAAAGATTTACTGGGAGCAAAATAGGGTTACAGAGAAGTTCAGAAATTACTAGCTAACTGTTTTTACTTGACATTTCCTCATTCTAAAACCCAGAATCCAGGATGGACTTTAAAACAGTGTAATCAGGCAGCTAAAATAGCCTTCATTATCATAATTTCAAAGACTATTAGAAGGAAAGAAAGTGTTTCAATGTTTTTTTGTGTTTTGTTTACAATTAATTGCTTATTAGGCCACAGTGTGTGGGACAATTAGCTTCAGAGCTTGGGAGCAGATCATTAACTGTAGCCTGGAGCCTATATCATATAAACAGATAGTAAGGAATAGGGAGACTGTGGGCGAAATGAGAGATGGAGGAGAGTGAAAAAAGAGCTAGAGAGAGAAATTGAGGGAAAGAGAGAGAAAGAGAGGGACAGAGAGAGGAGGGAGAGAGGGGGGGAAGAGAGAGAGAGGTTAGAGGAGGAAAGACATGGAGAGAGAGAGAGAGAGAGAGAGAGAGAGAGAGGAGAAGAGAGAGAGAGAGAGAGAGAGGAGAAGAGAGAGAGAGAGGAGGAAAGACAAGGAGAGAGAGAGGGGGAAGAGAGAGAGAGGTTAGAGATGAGGAAAGACACGGAGAGAAAGAGAGATAGAGAGGGGAAGAGAGAGAGAGAGGTTAGAGAGGAGGAAAGACATGGAGAGAGAGGAGAGCTATGTTGTACCGCCCCAGGTCACAGTTGGCCCTTTACACCATAATGTGTCCCCTGGTGTGATGGAGAGACTCTATGGAGAGGCAGGTGTGTTTTGTGTCTCCAGGCTCTAGTTTCTCTTTGCTGGGTTAATGGCCACCCCTCCCCCCCCCCCTCCAGACCACTCTGGCTCCCAGGATGCACTGCTCTCAAAGGGGACGCAGAACACAGAGGGTGAAAAACACGGATGAGGTTATTGTATCAAACACCTCTATTATGTCCGCCGAGGATTCTGAAGAGGGACGAGGAGAAGGGAGACAGGCAGACAGACAGACAGACAGACAGACAGACAGAGAGACAGAGAGATGGACACATGCAATACTGCAGGCAGTCCAACAGGCAAGCAGACAGATATGTTGATAGGGGGACAAGATGATTAAAAGGGAGACATAACACTATTGATTTGACTAATAATAAATGAATCAAGCTTATACTTTTAGACCTCTTGACTGCAGTCAAATGTTTTACCTGCATCTTCACAATCACCACCGTAAATGACCGAGGCAGCTGGATTTTCAAGTTCAGACCACTAAGGAATCCATCTAGTCACGCGCCAATGAATCCTTGCGTGTCCGAACTAAAAAGGTTCAAACCAGTGTCCACTTAAGAACAGGTGACAGGTATGGGCACAGTTGAAATGAGCCAGGAATGAATGGTGAGAGAGACCATCAGAGGGAGAGACCATCAAAGGGAGAGACCAGCAGAGGGAGAAACCAGCAGAGGGAGAAAGCAGCAGCAGACAGCGAGCAGCAGAGGAGAGAGAGCAGCAGAGGGAGAGAGCAGCAGAGGGCAGAGAGCAACAGAGGGCAGAGAGCAGCAGAGGGAGAGAGCAGCAGAGGACAGCGAGCAGCAGAGGGAGAGAGCAGCAGCAAGAGAGAGCAGCAGCAAGAGAGAGCAGCAGCAAGAGAGAGCAGCAGCAAGAGAGAGCAGCAGCGAGAGAGAGCAGCAGCAAGAGAGAGCAGCAGAGGGAGAGAGCAGCAGAGGGAGAGAGCAGCAGCAAGAGAGAGCAGCAGAGGGAGAGAGCAGCAGCAAGAGAGAGCAGCAGCAAGAGAGAGCAGCAGCAAGAGAGAGCTGCAGCAAGAGAGAGCTGCAGCAAGAGAGAGCAGCAGAGGACAGAGAGAAGATACTTCACCCAATCCCCTGCCGAGTCTGCCTTTTATCTGATCAGGGCCTGTTCTTTACCCCAACAGTTTGCAGCAGATTCTCACATCAAAATTATGTAAAAATGGTCTTGCCATAAATAATGCATTAAATTATACTAAACAATTGTGTGCATAGGTAGGTCATACCTGACTTTGTAGTACATAGTTAGAGTTTTGTTTTGCTAGCCTACAGTATCCTCTTTGTCGTCGTTTTGGTAGCAATTCCTTAGCATTGTTCGGTTGCATAACATGTCAGTACTTGAAACTAATTACTTTGAATGTACTGGATAGAATAAAATAATGATACAACCATTTTGTTACTGACATTCGACTGTGATAAGATGAAAAAAGGTAGGGTCTCCCAAGGTCTCCCCTGGTCCTAGGTGACTAGCCAGACTAAGCGTGGTTCACCAATCCGCTATGATGATAAGTCCAAAGAGATTCGCTACGTCACCCGGTGTGTCGTTATCAGGGCCCCACCCTGGAGCCAGACCTGGAGTGGGCGCTCGCAGGCCAGCGCCTGGTGACCGGGTCTTTGCCCATGGGACCAGACCGGGTATAGCCCGAAAAGGCAACGTAGGACCACCTTCTTGCAGGCCCTCCCCCCACAGGAAGCACCATAGGGGGCCGGTGCAGTGTGTTTTGGGTGGCTGTCAGGGGCAGGTGCCTGGACAACCGAGGCCATGCACACAGTCTCTAGCGCTGGGGACATGGAATGTCACCTCGCTGGTGGGGAAGGAGCCCGAGCGAGGAGGTCGAGCATTATAGTTATATAGATATAATCAGTCTCGCCTCCACGTGCAGCTTGGGTTCCAGATCCATTATCCTCGAGAGAGGCTGGACTCTCTGACGTTGCCTGGTTGGCTTGTGGGACTCCTGAGACACTTAACCGGTATGGGCAGGCCAAGTGTCAGTGCTAAATGACATTATCATTGACAAATCTGGACATGCTGCTTTTAACGGAAACCTAGCAAGTGCCTAATTACTTTTTCCAATTTAAACCTCCCAACTCTACCTGGGTACGTCTATTTCCCTGAACCTTGTCTCCATCGTAGAGGTGGAGGGTTGGCTGTAGTTTGTCGTGACAATATCAAAATATCAAAGATTGAGTTACATTACGTTTCATCTTTTGAATATCTTGCATTGAAAATGACTGGCATAACATCTATGGCTGTACAGTAATCCCTCGTTTATCGCGGGGGTTACGTTCCGAAAATGACCCGCGATAAGTGAAATCCGCGAAATAGAAAACTTGATTGCTGCTGTCGTCCTTATGTTTTTTTCCTCCTTCTTTATGTAACGAACGGAAGATTCATTGATTCCGTAATGGCAAGCAACGGCTGCATAGCTTTTACCTTCCCTTAGCATGTCCAGAAGTTTAACTTTATCTGAGATAGGTAGCATCTTCCGCTGTTTGGGCCCATCCGCAGGTGCTTTTGTCGGTCCAGGCCGTTTCGTCGACATTATGGGTTTAGGAGAAATTACAAGATAATTTGGCCAACTTAATGTAAATTTGCCAAGCTGTTTTATGTACGTACACATAACTGCACAAGACGACAAAATTATAGCACAATTCGTAGCATGTTTTGATACAAGAAGTGGGAGTGAGTTTTTAGCGAATCGGAATGCAGAGCACAATGCACCAAAAAAAAAATGCATTATGAAAAACCGCGAAATAGCGAATCCGCGATAAGTGAACCGCGAAGTGGCGAGGGATCACTGTAATCTTAATCTATCGACCTCCAAAACTGCATTCAGACCTTTTCTCAGAGATCAGTGAGTTACTTACTCTTGTCTGTGTTAGTCATTAATTAGTAATTTTTATTGGTGACTTTAATATACATGAACACACTGTCTAACAAAATGAATTGATGTCTGTTTTGGATTGTTTCAGTCTAACTCAACATGTAACTTTTGCTACTCACTCAAGGGGTCATATATGGGATCTTATATGTACATCTGGCCTATATAATATTCATGTTAGTGGAACTGATTTTGCTTTGTCAGATCACAAACTCCTAAACTTCAGTTTTAGATTTCCTACATTTATATCACCTGTAAAAAAAAAAGCTCACTTATCGTAAAATCGGTTCTGTGGATCCATCTGCTTTCTCAGACTCAATAAGGTATTCCACCTTGTCAGACTGTTTACTATCTAACTGTCCATCAGAAAAATGCAGTATCTATAATAATTACATTTCCCAAATACTTGAGAAACATGCTCCTGTGAAAACTAGACTGGTTCCATCTGCACGTTTCACCCTAGTTCACTCTGGTTCACTCTGGAACTTCGAGCAATGAAAACTATGGGACGTCGCCTAAAAAGACTGTACAGGAAACCTGGACTCATTGTGCACTCCTTGACTCTGAAAGAACATTTGCTTAACTACCGTACAGCCCTTGATGCTGCAAGATCCTTATATTTCTCTTCTACTATTAAGAATTCTATGTGCAGGCCCAAATATCTGTTTGCTATGGTCAACAAACTCACTAACCCTCCACAACATGTTATTTCTGGCTCTGAGGTGCTTGTGAATAATTCTTCTCATTACTTTTCAGATAAATTGAAGTCAATCACTGAATCTATCTATCTAAAGACACCGTTTATACAACCGACTCAAGTGTTCACTTGATGTCAGCTGACTCGGCTCACTCCACAAATTCTCTCTGCTTTTACTCTTACTACTTCTGCTGCCGTAAGTGATCTAATTGTGAAGTCTAATTCCACATCCTGCCAGCTAGATCCAACACCTACTGTTTTGCTTAAGATGTGTGTTCCTGAGGTTGAACCTTTCATAAAACAAATGATAAATTGTAGTTTATAATCGGCCATTGTCCCTGCAGAATTCAAACTGGCTGCAGTGACCCCCATTCTTAAAAAACCAGGCCAAGACCATCTAAACATGAATAATTACAGGCCAATCTCAAATGTACCATTCTTAAGTAAAATTATTGAAAAAGTTTTGGCTCCACAGTTGAGATCTTATTTAAACAGTTATGGCCTTTTTGAACCTTTTCAATCAGGATTTTGCTCTTCACATAGCACTGAAACGACTCGTCTTTGTGTAGTTAATGACATTCTTCTGTCCATGGATTCTGGGTTAATGAATATCCTGATTCTTCTTGATCTAAACTCTGCATTTGACACAGTCTGCCATGAAATACTCATCTCTTGCCTTTCTGATGATGGTATCACTGGTTCAGCTTTTTCCTGGCTCATTTCCAACATCAGCGAGAGAAAATATTATATCACCATACAAGGGTATAAATCTGCCATTGCTCCAGTCTCACAGGGTGTCCCTCAAGGTTCAGTTCTGGGTCCGCTTCTGTTTATCATTTATATTTATCCACTTGGTGACTTTGAAATGGAGAGAGTTCATGTTAAGCCTTCTTCATCTGTCCGTAATCTTGGTGTCTTATTTGACTCATCTCTATCTTTTGCCTCTCACATTTCTTCTGTCGTTAAAATCTATTTTTCCAACGTCGTCTTCAATCTTCCCTAACTCTAGCTGATGCTGAAATCTTAATTCATGCATTAATCACATCAAGTCTGGACTATTGCAATGCTCTATTTCTTGGTCTTTCTAAAAAAACTCATAGCAAGGTTGCAGTATGTTAAACTCAGCAGCAAGAGTTCTCACCTCTACCAGGCGCTCTGCTCACATTACTCCTTTACTACATGATCTTCACTGGCTACCTGTGGCATCACATTTTCCCTTTAAGATATTGCTCCTAACGTTTAAATGGTCTTGCGTCTGCATTACTGTCTGACCTACTCCACTCCTACTCTCCTGCCCGGTCCCTCAGATCATCTGAGCTTGGTCTTTTGTCCATTCCTCGTTTTCGGCTGTTCACTGTAGGTTGTAGATCATTTAGTGTTAATGCTCCTAAATTATGGAATTCCCTACCGTTCACACGTCGCAACATATCATCTTTGCCTACTTTCAAGAATCAGCTAAAAACATATCTTTTCAATATGTATTATGGAAAATGTGGATAAATCTGTCGTTATGTGTTTGTATTGCATCTGCTGATGTGTAAATGTATTGTATAGCACCATGTGAAGTGACCTTAAGCAATGGAAAGACGCTATATAAATAATATATATATAAACTTCTTCTAAAACTTCTTCAAGCGTGACGGGGCTCGGGTGATCGCAGAGGCAAAAACTCGGGTCTGGGAGGCATTCGGGGAGGCCATGGAGAAGAACTACTGGACAGCCTCAAGGAAATTCTGGCAAACCGTTCTCCAACTCAGGAGGGAGAAACTGTGGGGGGTTTGCCGGGAGTACGGGGTCTGAGGCCCTTTGCTCAGGGCCGTCCAGTCCCTGTATGACCAGAGCAGGAGACAAATCATCGCATTAATATCATTTAAAAAATAACAGCGCAGTTACACAACCAGTGCATAGCTACGGCCGGAGATTCGGACTAGTTATCCACGCGGTGAATAGTATATGGACTTCAGAATCATTAGTAAGATAGTAGACGTATGCGAGGCGAGCGAGAGATGCAGTATTCGTCTGAGGTAGAGATAACTAGTATGCGGTAACGGGTGATGCAGAAGGGATGACGATGTGACGGGCGTGTTCAACGCAGGTCTGATCAGATACGTATGAAGAAGCTAGCATTGCAGAGACAGGATGGGTTAGGCAGAGCTGGCATCGTGCCCTCGAGAAATCGCGCAGACTGGCGTTCTGTATTATGGTGGTAGGTCGGTACGACGCAGTCCGGGAACGAGAGAGGTGTGCTTGCTCCGCCGTTGGGGCTGATATATGGGTCTTGCCTACATGCGGAGGGTAGTTGAGATTGGGAGTACTGTCGTAGGTGAATTCTGTCAGGTGTCGTCTTTGCAAATTGTACAAGAAATGGGACTCTTATGTATTATAGTAAAAGAAAAAAAAAAAAAATGAGATCTGAGGTAGCCAAGTCACAAGTCTCAAACGTCTAGACCTGCATGTAAGACATAAGATACAGGAGGTGTGTCTGTGAGTGGCCTATCGTTATCCTATCCTCCCGAAAAGTTACTGATGTTGAGCATAGATTGCATTGCGGATCCTGTAGAAGTGTAGGCATAGAGGGTTGTAGTCGTGTTCAAGGTTACGTTGATGAGCTTTGATATGCGTGCTGTGCGCCAGGATATGATTAGGCGTCTGGTCGTAGCGAGCAAGGTCGTCTGGGTGGATATAGGCGCTCGTGTTGAAGATGAGGTGACAATGTGCGTGCTTCATGTCGCGAACAGCGCCAGTAAGGTGCTAACATAGACGTACACTACGACATTGTACTGGTCAGCTAACATGACGACACAATTTACCACATAGTAAATATACAGTTTCTCCGTATAAGCCGATAAAAGCTGAAACCAGGTATGAGCTCATCATACTATACAAAACTGTAAGCAGCGTTAATAGATCTTACACACGAAGTAGACGGACGCTAGCACGATGGTCTCATGACAGAGGTCCGTGCCACAATCGTGTATCGACAGTATATTACCTTGCTGATTGGCGTCCTCCTTACAGTAGTTAATCCTCCGGTTAAGGCGTTGAGTAGTACTGACAATATCCGCAGGTTTTTCCATAGAAAAGAACACTGTCACGTAGACTGTCGGAGACACGTAGCTAGCAACACGTGCTAGCAACCAACGAGTTAGCTAATTTGTCGTTAGCTTGTATCTGTATTTGCGCTTTTGAGATAGCATAGTGGTGGGACTGGTATTATTAAAGCAATAAACTAGGAGAGTGATACCAGATGAAGATCATAAGTCGTGTAGAGCAATTGATGCAACTCGATATCCGAACGATTGGAACAGAGTGATTTTTGTCAGTAACTCAAGGTACGGGCCGCCATTATGATCCACTCTTTACACTGGGCTCCCGATGTCACGTGACATGACTGTTTACGCCGCCATTCTGTCAGGAGAGAAGTGGCAATAATTAACGGCGTCTGGACGGATTTCAACCCGTCAGATTGAGCACTTAATCGATCCTTAATGTTTATTGTGGATCGATATAACGCTCTCTGAGTTATTTATACGACCTATACCAATGAAAAGCTTCATTGAACCGTTTGCGAGTTTGAATGGACGATAAGGGGGCCTCACTCCCAGGTGGTCTGTATCGTTCATCAATGGTTAGCTGCTGACGTATATTAAAACACTGCACTTTTCATCACAAAAATATAATTGCTTCTTAATTAAAGGTAAATTATTCCCAGAAACTGAATGATTATTTCAAGCCATGGTTGGTTATAAGGAATGATGGGGCTGTGTTAGGAATCCTTAAAAACTCGATCAATCAAGCTGGCGGCTTATCTCTTACATAGCCTGACATGTCAATTAGGAAAAAATGTTCCCTTTACATCTAAGCACAATAAGTAAATGTACAAATCTGATCAGGCTTGCATTGTGGACGTATTTTTCTCTTTTGATCTACATGAATTGATGGATTTATTCGCAATTGTTCCTTTCAACGTAGTTCACCACTAATAAAATGTGTTACAAAATATTTTGATGTTTAATACGTTTAAAACGTAAAACGGCAGTTAAACCAAACTACCCTAGCGGCAACGGATTAAAGCACTGTAGTTTGTTACACCGTTTGTGTTTAGGATATCACAGTTTATGGCCTACTTGTTGGGAGCTGCTTTGACAGTTGTAAAGTAGCAAAGTATCCGTTAAAAAACAATTAGGTGTGTTTCCCTCGCGACACGGGAGAAGAGAAGGGTGTTTGTGAACCGTTAAATCACCTCTGTGCCTCTGCTGGGTCTCAGGAGTAGCCGGAAGCTCATTTTTAATGAACCACAAAGTGCAGCGCGCACTCAAGTGTAGCAAAGGCTAGGTGAAGCGATTAAGAAGGGCACCAAGGGACCGGGGTTGGCGGAGAGATGACGCCTTAATCCTGCCAATTTACCGTGTACCCCAGAGTCTCTGTTGAAGCGGAGGAGCGGCCCGGGCAAGCGGAGACGTGTTCGTGTTTCCTTCCCGGGTGATGACATCAAGACTGGGGCAATGATCGGAAATTCACCAGGTGTGGCGTGTAACTTTAATTAATTTCCAAGGTATAAGGATGTGATTATGCAACGCAACAGGTGGATTAAATCCTCCCAGAGGAATATCTCCTTCATGATCAAAACATGACTCTAAAGTATGAACTGTGAAGGCCTGCATGCACCAGGATCTTTGTTGACTTTTAAGACGTAAAATATTTGGAAAATAACAGCATAGAGAAAAGGTAAGTGTTGAGATGTGTACGTGAAACATATTTCAATATTCAACATAAAACAAGCATAAGGCCAATTTATACCTCCTCCCTTCCCTCTATATCGCTCTGCTCCTTCATATTAGAAACTCAGACTCACGACAAACATTTAAAACTCACCTTCAGCTGCGTATACAACCACTGATGTGTTCTTGTTTTCTCCCGTGTGGTCTGTTTCTTTGTGTTACTAATAAGCATCGGAGTTCATAAAAGCGCTATATTAAACCAATGTATTAGTAACATTAACTTGTTCAGAGTTTTTCATTGCAGAAATGTAGATTCATGCTTGAGTGTCTAGTGGCCCAGGATGTTTAGCTTGTCTTTTCAGAATTTAAAGTGTGATTGTGAAGAGGGGATTGTATTAAAGCCATATCAATACCTTTTGGTATACAAATACTAGGCTACCCTGAGCGATGGCCCGGAGTGGTTCTGGACAAGGTGTAAAGGTACTGATCAACATTTCATGATTGCACTTGTACATCAAACCACCCCATGTTGCAGGAACAGGAAATAAACTGCCGTGCCATTTAATTATTATTTAACAATAATAATGGAACCTGTACATTTTGTTGACAGTCATCCAAACTATTGGGGTGCAGGGGGATTTGAACCTGTGACCTTATGATGTGCAGTCAATGACTCTACCCCTGATTCACCCCGTTGTAAGATGTTTCCGTCTTGGCCGGTCCAAGACAATAACTGAAATCAGATGTAGAATCTATGTGGGGATAATTGAATGATGGAAAAGGGACTTTCTACGTAGAACAAACATAGCAGACCGTGTTTATGTTGAACGATGAGAATCTGTTTCCAATGACTGATGTTGATAAAGAAAATCCTGTAAAACATATGACCACCAGAGGGCGCTATAGTCCACGTGTTAGGGCCCAGTGTTCCTCGTCATGATCTGCAGTACAGGATGATACACGCAGATCATCTTTACAATAGTAGCTAGATTAGCTCAGTGGTAGAACTTTTTTTGACTGCAGATCAAGACATTAAACAAAATAAAACCTTCCCTCAGTACAGGAAAAAAGTGTAAGTGATGATGCATCCATTCTTTCTGTATATTAGCAGCTCTGGAAAATGCCCCATTAACTGAGATGCTGAGGTAAACTGGATACAACTCCTCCAGAGCAGTTAGGGTTAGGGTTAGTGACCAAGCCTAGATTGCGTTCATGTCAACGTAAAGCACATGCTTTCATCTGAATTTAAATCCACTATTATAAAAGGAAGTTTAGATAATCCAGGCCTTTAACTAGTTTTGATCAGAAGTGTAATGGTTAATGCCCAGAAAGACAGGCCACAGTAAACAACTAAACATGGTTAAAAAAAACTGTTAAAAAAAACGAAAACTCGTTCTTACAGATGGTGTCTGAGGAGGTAATCTGATCATTCAAAACATGTTTTTGTTTTGAATCTATTCTATTATGGTAAGATGTTGGAGGAGTGAATATAATTCAAAACATGTTATTAAAGCACCTTCAAGGAAACATGTTTTTAATGATCGACTTAATCAATTAGGGCAGAATAAGTTTGAGGAGGTAATATGATCATTCAAAACATATTTTGTTTTGTATCTAATCTATTTGGGTAGAATATATTAGAGGAGGTAATACAATTATGGAAAACATGTTTTTATTGTGAATGTGTTCTGCCAAGTTTGATAGACAGCTCTCCAGGGGAACAAATCTGTCCATAACTAGAGAGCAATGGGTGTGAGTGTATCTTAAGTGTGTTCGTGTATGTCTTTGTGTGTGTTTCAGTACCTACCTGTGTGTAAACATATGTATGTATGTACACTAAGTGTGTGTGTCAGTGTGAACACTAAGTATGTGGGTGTGAGAGTGTGTGTGCTTAGTGTTTGTGCATGCTTAGTGCGTTTGTGTATAAGTGTTTATTTTCAGTATTTGTACTTAATGGCCAGAGGGCCATTCTGGAGGGAGGCTGGGAGGGAATGCATCAGTAGCAGGTGTCTGGACGTAAGGGGAGGCTAGGGGAGAGGCCTTGGCCTCATGGCCTCTATCCAGCCTTATGGCCTCTGTATCCAGCCTCCTGGCCTCTGTATCCAGCCTCCTGGCCTCTGTATCCAGCCTCCTGGCCTCTGTATCCAGCCTCCTGGCCTCTCTATCCAGCCTCCTGGCCTCTGTATCCAGCCTCCTGGCCTCTGTATCCAGCCTCCTGGCCTCTATCCAGCCTCCTGGCCTCTGTATCCAGCCTCATGGCCTCTGTATCCAGCCTCCTGGCCCCTGTATCCAGCCTCCTGGCCCCTGTATCCAGCCTCCTGGCCTCTGTATCCAGCCTCCTGGCCCCTGTATCCAGCCTCCTGGCCTCTTCATCCAGCCTCACGACCCCTGTATCGATCCTCCAGGTCTACCGTACATAATACAAGTATTATTATTATTATTATTATTATTATTGTCCTGCTACGTGACAGGTGAGTCCCTGTTCCTGCTCTCTCCCCTGACACATCCCCTCAGAGGAGCCCTCAGCCAAAAAACACATCTGACAGGCTTCCCCACAAACACACTAACATCTTCTAATTAAATCTAAGAGGAGAATCAGAGCATCATTAAACGACCGCAGGGCTGGGAAAAAAACAATAACAAGACCTGGAATATTGTACGGTTCAGTGACTCGTTTAATCAGGTAGACTGGATTAATTGTTTATTTAGCGAGACTGTCAAAAGTGTGTGTTTAATGCCACATCCAGATGCTCACTGGATTATGAACAGTTTCGATTGATGGGAATTTTAAGGTGAAAAACAATCTACTGTGTGTAATATTATACATCAGATCAGCTGAACAGTTAAACATGTAAAAGGCGGTAACACATAGACAAAGACTAACATGCTAAATTTGTCTTAGTCGCAGCTAAGATGCAACAACAGAGAACTACAAAGCTTGACACAAGCATGAGAGGGTTACAATTATGTACTTTGCCAACAGTCCTGAGGCCTGCTCTCCTCTCCTTCCCACCCCAGACCCTGTAGATAGTAGGCCCACTCTCCTCTCCCTCCCCAGGCCCTGTAGATAGTAGGCCCACTCTCCTCTCCCACCCCAGGCCCTGTAGATAGAAGGCCCACTCTCCTCTCCCTCCCATCCCAGACCCTGTAGATAGTAGGCCCACTCTCCTCTCCCTCCCCAGGCCCTGTAGATAGTAGGCCCACTCTCCTCTCCCTCCCATCCCAGACCCTGTATATAGTAGGCCTACTCTCCTCTACCAACCCAGACCCTGTAGATAGTAGGCCTACTCTCCTCTCCCTCCCCAGGCCCTGTAGATAGAAGGCCCACTCTCCTCTCCCTCCCATCCCAGACCCTGTAGATAGTAGGCCTACTCTCCTCTCCCACCCCAGACCCTGTAGATAGTAGGCCCACTCTCCTCTCCCTCCCATCCCAGACTCTGTAGATAGTAGGCCTACTCTCCTCTCCCACCCCAGACCCTGTAGATAGTAGGCCCACTCTCCTCTCCCACCCCAGACCCTGTAGATAGTAGGCCTACTCTCCTCTCCCACCCTAGGCCCTGTAGATAGTAGGCCTACTCTTCCTCCCACCCCAGACCCTGTAGATAGTAGGCCCACTCTCCTCTCCCTCCCATCCCAGACTCTGTAGATAGTAGGCCTACTCTCCTCTCCCACCCCAGACCCTGTAGATAGTAGGCCTACTCTCCTCTCCCTCCCATCCCAGACCCTGTATATAGTAGGCCTACTCTCCTCTCCCTCCCCAGGCCCTGTAGATAGTAGGCCTACTCTCCTCTCCCACCCCAGACCCTGTATATAGTAGGCCTACTCTCCCTCCCACCCCAGACCCTGTAGATAGTAGGCCTACTATCCCACCCCAGACCCTGTAGATAGTAGGCCTACTCTCCCCTTACTCTATGTGGTCAGAAGCCTTCTGTACCACTGGCATCAGAGGAAGATCCCTTCATCTCTGGGGATTTAAAGATTAACCTTACTGTAGCTTACTTCTGTAGCTTACATCTGTAGCACCGTGGCTCTGTGAGGCACGACATTTCGTTCCACTGTATGCCCCCGCATGTATCGGAATGACAATAAAGCACAACTTGAACTTGAACCACATCCTTTAATCCCCGTCTTAACCTCAGGTAATGTGAACAAGATCACAATGTGAATCTGGACCAATTTACTTTCCATTCATCTGCCTATTCACACCAGCTGTGATTTTAGAGTGTCAATCTCCTGGCCCTCACGTAGTCTGAGAATGCTTGGTGATGTGTCACAAGTCCAGTTTGTTGTCACAGCCACCCTGTTGTTCCAACTCATTCCCTAGCATGTGTCGCGTGCCTCCCATCTTGTCGGCTATTGGCTAACACTTCAGAGCCTGTGTCCTATTGGCAAACACTTGTCCTGTAGCCAATCAAAGGCTCATAAAAGCTATTGCTGAAGAGAAGGATGGGTCCAGTCAGGGTGGCAGTGCCCTGTGTGTGTGTGTGTGTGTCTGTGATGTTGCTGCTGCTGGTGCTGTTGGTGCTGGGAGGCTGCAGGGGGCAGGGAGAGGAGCCTGTCTGCTGGCTGCTGGGGAGCCCAGAGTTCCCCCTGCTGACCAAGGAAGGAGACGTGACCATTGGAGGAGCTTTCTCCATCCACAGCAAGATCACAGAGCCCCCCCTCTCCTTCACAGACACCCCTCAGCCAATCACCTGCTCCATGTAAGTCTCATTGTTGGAAACTGTATAGGTCATTTTTGAACAGGTGAAATGTTACCTTTTTTTTCTTTTCTTTTTTGAAACAATATTGTCTGACATTCTGCATGTTTGTCCCGCCCTTCCAGAGTCAACCTCCGGGAGTTTCGATTCGCCCAGACTATGGTCTTCGCCATCGAGGAGATCAACCAGAGCGATGCTCTGCTTCCCAACGTGTCCATTGGATACCGTATCTATGACAACTGTGGCTCGACGCTGTCCTCGATGCGAGCGGCCATGGCTCTGATGAACGGCGGGGAGACGACCTCCGGACGGAACTGCTCCGGCCAATCAGCTGTCCACGCCATCATCGGGGAGTCGGAGTCGTCCTCCACTATCGTCTTGTCGCGCACGACCGGCCCTTTCAAAATACCAGTAGTAAGATCCCACAGGTGTCGAGGAGTCATGTTCGGTCATATGCTGGTCTAGATCAGGTTCAGATCCCACAGGAGTCATGTTCATTCATGTAGGGGTTGAGGATTCATGCTCGTTCATAGTTTGCTTGAGGATTCATGTCTGTTCATAGTTTGCTTGAAGATTCAGGTTTGTTCATATAGTGGTTGAGGATTCATGTTCATTCCTGTTTTCACGTTTATTTCCTTGTGCTTATGTCAACACCTAAACGTCCTCCTTTCCTGCTAAGCTAGTCATGTTACATTGATTGTATTTATACCTTGGCACTACTTTTATGTTTTTTTTAATTTATACTTTACTGCTTTATTTGTATACATTAAATTAGAGGAATGCCATTCAAACTATATAATAAACGGTCCTTTTTATATCTAGTATAATCTATTCCACTTGTCTGCAGTGTTTAGTGAAACCTGTGAATCAAGAAATCATTGCAAATAACACACATGAATTAGACAATAAACACAATCTTCATCTCTCTTTCCTCTTTCTGTCTCTCTCACTCCTCTTCCCTCTCTCCTCTCCTGCTCTCTGTGTTTCAGATCAGCCACTCTGCTACATGTGAGTGTCTGAGTAGTAGGAAGGAGTATCCATCTTTCTTCCGCACCATCGCAAGCGACCTCTACCAAAGCCGTGCCCTGGCCCAGTTGGTGAAACACTTCGGCTGGACCTGGGTGGGCGCGGTCAACAGCGATAGCGACTACGGCAACAACGGCATGGCCATCTTCTTGGCAGCGGCCCAGGAGGAAGGCGTGTGCGTGGAATACACGGAGAGGTTTGACCGCAACGAGCCGGAGAAGCTTCTGAAGGTGGTGGAGGTGATGCGGAGAGGTTCAGCCAGGGTGGTGGTGGGCTTCCTGGCCCACGTGGAGATGAACAACCTTCTGGAACAGCTCAGTGTGCAGAACATCTCCGGGCTGCAGTTTGTGGGCGTGGAGGCCTGGATCACTGCAGACAGCCTGGTCACACCCACCAGCTTCTCTATTCTAGGAGGGTCCTTGGGGTTCGCCGTACAGAAAGCCGACATCAGTGGGTTTTCCGAGTTTGTCATCAAGGGCTTCTGGGAAACGGCGTTTCCGTGCATGGGGACGGACGGTGGCAGCAGCAGCAGCACTGAGGTACCATGCGCCGGGAACGAGGACCTGATGGAGCTGAAGGGTTATAATGAGGACGTGGAGGAACTGAGGTACTCCGGTAACATCTACAAGGCCATCTACGCTGTGGCTCATTCCCTCCACAGCCTGCTAGGATGCTCGGCCCTACAGGGCTGTGACCAGACCACCAGGATCCAACCGTGGCAGGTGAGCAGGGCTCAGCCAGAACACAAACCTAACTCACCTAAACTCATGTCGAAATCTGGGATTTCTTTTTGTTTGGGTTTTTATCCAACTTTCACACATTTATTCCTGTTTTTAACGATCGATTGTTTGGCAGACCGCATATTTGCATATCCAAAAGTGAAATGTCAATATGTTAGTCTCCATACAGAACATACAATAGAAAATCACGCCTCAGAAGTTTTAATTTTATATTGCTTTTGCAAAAAGAATTCCCACGTAAATCAGAAGTCACAATACAACACAGTAATCGTAAATCCTAACCCAAAACAATCATTAAAAATAAACAACTAGAGTATAACATGTGGTCTCTCTGGCCAGGTGGTGGAGTCATTAAAGAGGGTGAACTTCACAGTGAAGAACGGAGACCAGGTGTGGTTCGATCGGACCGGTGCCGCCACGGCCCGCTATGAAGTGGTCAACTGGCAGAGGAATCTGGACGGCGGCGTTGTCTTCAGGCCCGTTGGTTACTACGATGCCTCGCTGCCTCCAGGAAAGAACTTTGTCCTGAAGACTGAGGACATCATGTGGCCTGGAGGGGAAAAACAGGTTCAGTTCAGGTTTATTATCAACACCAGTAGCATTACTTTACATTGACTGAAAATACATGATACGTTACATTGTCCATGAGACTCTTGAATCACCCTTCGAAAAAGCATTTTATTGTTTTAGATATTTATTTACTTAGATGTACTGTGACAAAGTATTAGGTTAAAAAAACTATTTTTTAGAAATAAAGAAAGGCAAGACGGTAACAAAACGTTTCTCAATATTGCCCTTTCAAACAACAGCATATATCCAGAGGGCAAAATAATATGTTTTAAGGTGATTTCCATGCCAAACAAATGTAAGACTCTTTCGGACAGTATTGTATGTACAGTCATAAAGTTGTTAAATGCTTGACATCTTAACCTCAACAGTACATCATATTATCATCAGAGTTTAGGCAGTGAAGACACAGTGACCACAGTCTAACCTGCCCTAATGTCCTAACCTTGTTTTTGTCTCCACTAGCCTGTGTCTGTGTGCAGTGAGAGCTGTCCCCCAGGAACTCGTAAGGCCGTGCAGAAAGGAAAGCCTGTCTGCTGCTACGACTGTCTACCATGTGCAGAGGGAGAGATCAGCAACCAGACAGGTGATACACACACTCAGGTCCACTTCTCTCTGAACTGCAGCAACAGCAAACACCAAACAGAGGAGAGTTTAAACACACTCAAGCAGACAGGCTCTCTGAAGTCTGATTCAGTCCTCAGTCTCTACCAAACAATCGTCACGTCGTCCGCCTGCGTCCTGATAAGGTTCCTCAGAGTTCAGTGTCTGATCATAACACTTAGCCTCTAAATCAGGGATTAGCCAATCCTGGTCCTCGAGAGCCTCTAAATCAGGGATTAGCCAATCCTGGTCCTCGAGAGCCGCTGTCCTGAAAGGTTTAGATGTTTCCCTGCTCTAGCACACCTGACTCTAATGATCGGGTCATAATGAAGCTTCCACAGAGCTTGATAGTTCAAGCAGATGTTCCCCACTTCCTGTACGAGCGCTGTTCTCCTAATTTTACCAATCCTGGTTTATTTTCAGATTCTAACGACTGTGAACGTTGTCCTGGGGAGTATTGGTCCAACCTGAGCAGAGACAAGTGTGTTCTGAAAGCTGTTGAGTTTTTGCTGTTTTCAGAAGTCATGGGCATAGTTCTCGTGTTTTTCTCTCTGTTTGGGGTTTTGCTTACATCACTAGTGGCCATTTTGTTTTTGATTAAAAAAGACACGCCCATCGTCAGGGCCAACAACTCAGAGCTCAGCTTCCTGCTTCTCTTTTCCCTGACTCTGTGTTTCCTGTGTTCTCTCACCTTCATTGGTCGGCCCTCTGAGTGGTCCTGTATGTTGCGCCACACGGCGTTTGGGATCACCTTTGTCCTCTGCATCTCTTGTGTTCTGGGGAAGACTATAGTGGTGCTGATGGCTTTCAGGGCCACGCTTCCAGGAAGTGATGTCATGAAATGGTTTGGGCCTCCACAGCAGAGACTCAGTGTCCTGGCTTTCACCCTCATCCAGGTCCTGATCTGTGTGCTGTGGTTAACAATCTCCCCTCCTTACCCCTTTAAGAACATGGAACACTATAATGACAGGATCATTCTAGAATGTGCCTTAGGTTCTGCTGTGGGCTTCTGGGCTGTGCTGGGGTATATAGGACTCCTGGCTCTCTTGTGCTTTGTCCTGGCTTTCCTGGCCCGAAAGCTGCCTGATAACTTCAACGAAGCCAAATTCATCACCTTCAGCATGTTGATATTCTGTGCTGTCTGGATCACCTTTATCCCAGCTTATGTCAGCTCTCCTGGGAAGTTCACTGTAGCTGTGGAGATCTTTGCCATCCTGGCCTCCAGTTTTGGTTTACTTCTTTGTATATTTTCTCCAAAATGTTACATAATCTTACTGAAACCTGAACTAAACACAAAGAAACACATGATGGGAAAAGTGCAATCTTAAATTTCTGAATATGTTAATTATTATAATTCCTTAATTGGTACTCTTACCATTGTCTCATATTGCACCTCATTCCTGAAAGTTGAATGCTTTTAGACATTATATATATATATATATATATATATATATATATATATATAATATATAATTCATATTATGTATATGTTAATAATTGTTATAATAATTGTTGCTAACTATCATATCATGTATGTGTGTGTATATATAGCAACAATCATTTTAAAAAGTAAACAAGATATATAAACTATCTAGCATATCATGTCACAAACCAGCGTATGTTAGAAATCATCACTCAGCAATGCACTGTTTTGGCGCTATTTAATGGCACAAGCCACTCACGGTTGCTATATACTGTGACCACTTCAAAAGTCATTCAGTTACTATACACATAATAAGTCAGGGTGGTGATACTGCAGGAAGCTTAGATGAGTGTAGCTATAATGATCATCCAGTTTGTTCTGCTGCTAGGCTAGCTTTTTCACAGGGTTAACTAGTAAAGTAAAACCGAAAGGACTAGATATACAGCAGCTATGTTTTCTGCAGTATGAACAACCTGTATTTCATGTCATTTTTAGCTAGCAATGTAGGTAGCAAGATGTCTTTAGCCTCAACTTTTGACAAGCCACAAATGTACAGTATGTTGTATTATCTTTGATCTGTGCAATATTCATCAGTGATAAATATAACTTTTTACTAAATGCATTGAAATCAGTGTTGTCAGACTTTGTCCATTAGCAAAGTGACAATGTTAGTAGCCTACACCTAAGACCACACCTGGTCTCCGTTCTTCAATGTGAAGTTCACCCTCTCATGACTCATCTAGAAACCTCCAGCGGGTTAAAGGTGACATGGCTAAACAAAACAAACACACCTATTTCCACAGAAACAGTACCTTCTGTAGTTCGGCATTATAAAGTCATCACTACTTTCTGACAAAGCTGGAGCCCTCCTTAGTCTAGCACCTCCCCGCACACCCTTCCCCCAGTGTGTAATGTGCAGGTGAAGTGTTTAAGGGGATGACAGGACCCTGTGATTACGGCGTGCTGTAGGAATTGGAGTACTCAGTACTACTCACCTCAGTACTACTTTGACTCATCTAGATCAAACTGCCTGTTCTTTGCCACAGTACAACTCTGACTCGTCTGGATCAAACTGACAGTTTCTCACCACAGTATGACTCTGACTCATCTAGATCAAACTGCCTAACCTTCGCCTCAGTGCGACTGACTCGTCTAGATCAAACTGCCTGTTTTTCACCACAGTACGACTAACACGTCTGCATCAAACTGCCTGTTCCTCACCACAGTACAACTCTGACTCATCTAGATCAAACTGACTGTTTTTCACCACAGTATGACTCTGACTCGTCTGGATCAAACTGCCTGTCGTTCGCCTCAGTACTACTTTGACTCATCTAGATCAAACTGACTGTTTTTCACCACAGTACTACTCTGACTCATATAGATTACACTGCCTGTCCCACAACAGTACATGAGGTTAAACTAGAGTGAATTACTTGAGTTTTCTTTTGTGAAAATCCTAAAAATAAAGCTAATTCAAATGACCATCACAGTCCCTAACTACACTGATACACAGACATTGTATTTGGTGATGTTTTCTGCTTGTAGTGCAGTAGACTAGCATCGCTATAATGCTGTAACAGCTAACTTCTGGAATAAACTTTGTTTATACATTAGCAGGTGAAAGGATTTAGAGACAGTGAACCATGTGCTATGTCTAAAGGTTAGGGGATGGACAGTCAGCAGGACTCAGCAACACAGTTTAACAACACAGCTAAAGCACAGGTGATATTCCACAGGTGAGGAAGCATGGTGACACAGTGTCAAACGTTAATCACAGCAACACACAGGCCAAACATAGACCACGTGACCTGAACTCCGTGCTGTGATTGGCTGAAGGGGAGCTCGTCACTGGTTCCAAATCGTACATAAGGGAAGATTGTCAGTCTGGAGTTTTTAGGGGGGGGGTTGTTGTGCCCTCTGTGTGTGTGATGTTGCTGCTGCTGGTGCTGTTGGTGCTGGGAGGCTGCAGGGGGCAGGGAGAGGAGCCTGTCTGCTGGCTGCTGGGGAGCCCAGAGTTCCCCCTGCTGACCAAGGAAGGAGACGTGACCATTGGAGGAGCTTTCTCCATCCACAGCAAGATCACAGAGCCCCCCCTCTCCTTCACAGACACCCCTCAGCCAATCACCTGCTCTGGGTAGGTTTACATGCTCTGAAGTATGAGTTATGTATGAGTGTTTCAGAATTGTATGGTTTTTGACAAATTCTTACCTACAATCGATGTCTGCACTTTCCAGTCCAAGGTTTGATTTTTTTTTAAGTCCAAGGTTTTTTATATCCAAAATCCTATCAGACAATAACTAAAATGTTAATAGTAATAACAGTGTACATTACTAACAAGAACTCTTCCTCTCTTTTCAGTTTGAATCTCAGGGAGTTCCGCTTTGCTCAGACCATGATGTTTGCCATCGAGGAGATCAACAACAGCAGCTTCCTGCTGCCAAACGTTTCCCTGGGTTACCGGATCTACGACAGCTGTGGGTCAACGCTGTCCTCAATACGAGCGGCCATGGCTCTGATGAACGGAGGGGAAAGAACCTCTGGACGGAACTGCTCCGGCCAATCAGCTGTCCACGCCATCATCGGGGCATCCGAGTCTTCCGCCACCATTGTGATGTCACAAACGACCGGAGCTTTTCAGATCCCGGTGGTAATGCTTCATGCATGGATGATGTGTGAAATGATTGACCCTTAAAAATACTCAAGTTATCAGTGTTGCAGTAGCTTAAAGGAATGTCTGAAATGTTTAGTTTAGTCTTCCTGTTTCATATAGAAATGCATGAAAAGCCTCATGTATGATTCTCTACTGAGATGGAAAAGCATGGTTAGAAACCACCCTCTCCTTCTCCCTGTCTAAAACCACACAGATCAGCCACTTTGCCACCTGTGCGTGTCTGAGCAACAGGAAACTGTATCCGTCCTTCTTTAGAACCATCCCCAGCGACTACTACCAGAGCAGGGCCTTGGCTAAGCTGGTCAAACACTTCGGCTGGACTTGGGTGGGCGTCGTCAACAGCAACAACGACTATGGCAACAATGGAGCGGCCGCCTTCGTCCAAGCGGCCGAGCTGGAGGGCGTGTGCATCGAGTTCTCTGTGGCCATCTCCAGGACCGACCCCCAGGAGAAAATCTCGGCGGTGGTGTGGCAGGTCCAACGGGCCACCTCCAGGGTCCTGGTGGGATTCCTGGCCCAGGGGGAGATGGATGTCTTGCTGGAGGAGGCTGTGAAACAGAACCTGACAGGAGTGCAGTGGGTGGGCAGCGAGTCCTGGATTACGGCTAGCTACCTGACCACCGGGGAGCGCTCCACCGTGCTAAGCGGCGCTCTGGGCTTCACCATCCAGCGCTCCCGCATCCCTGGGCTGAGGGACTTCCTGTTCAGGGTGGGCCCCAGCCAGGACCCCCACAGCACCATCCTCAGGGAGTTCTGGGAAACCACGTTTGACTGCAGCTTGGAAGCTGGAGCTCAGACCGGCAGGTGCTCGGGTTCGGAGAACCTGGAGAACGTGAGGAACTCCTTCACTGACGTGTCGTCTCTCAGGATCTCCGGTACCGTGTACAAGGCACTGTACGCAGTGGCCCACGCCATACACCAGCAGATGAGGGACAGTGAGGGAGACCAGGAAGGGAGACAACCTTCCCCGCAGAGAGGCAGTGTCCAGCCAGGACAGGTGAGAAGCTAACCGTGCTAACACAACTTCTCGTACCTCACAGATGTATGTGTTCTGTACTTAAAGTAACACAGAAGCTTAGCTTGCAATGTGGCACTAGCTGTGTTTGAAATGCAAATCTCTGCATGGACAGAGGAAAGACCAGCTCAGGGGCCCATATCAGGGGCCCATATCAGGGGCCAATATCAGTGTGCCTATACCACTCTGTGTTTGTAGCATAACACAATTACCTGACACAGTATCACTCAGACGCATGTGTCTTTTATGTAATATGTAGAGTTGTGTTGTACTGAAGGGGTTTTCGATACAAATCCATGCATGTGAATGAGCTGGTGTGACTTCCCCAAAAGGTATTGGCTCAGATCAGCAGAATAAACTTCACCATGCCCTCAGGAGAGAGAGTGTTCTTCGACCAGAACGGAGATCCAACTGCCACTTACGAGCTGGTGAACTGGCAGAGAGACAAGCAGGGAGAGACTGTGTTTGTGACGGTCGGGAACTACGATGCGTCTCTCCCTGAAGGACGCCAGTTCACCATGAACGGACTGAACATCACCTGGGCTGGTGACCGATCGGAGGTGAGACGTCCCCGCAACGTCGTGAAGAATCTTCGATTGCTGGTTATTGATGTTTTGTTAAATATCTATTGAATGACAGTGTCCGAATCATTCTTATGTCTCCAGATCTTCTTCCTTCCCTCCTAATGAATTCACAATTTTATTACATCTATCACACGATTTCCTTTAACCAGTAGAAACAAGAAACATAATATAATACAACAGTATAACATACCACAGGGTTGTAAGAGTGAGTAGGAAGGTACAGAAAGAGAAGAGAGGGGATGAGAGGAGGAGAAGGGGGGGTAGTGGAGAGAACGTCTCACCTGATGTCATGCCAGAGAGCCTAAGTGTCGGTTTATGTGAGTGGTTAGCAGTTAGCGTTGCGCTGTGTTTCAGCTATTAGCGGTTAGCGTTGCGCTGTGTTTCAGCTGTTAGCGGTTAGCATTAGCGTTGCGCTGTGTTTCAGCTGTTAGCTTTGCGCTGTGTTTCAGCGTCCCCGGTCAGTGTGCAGCGAGAGCTGCTTGCCTGGGTTCCGTCAGGCAGTCATACGAGGGAAGCCTGCCTGTTGCTTCTCCTGCATTCCCTGTGGAGCTGGAGAGATCAGCAACACCACAGGTGAGAGACTGACTCACCTAGGTCTCACTGCACACACTCACACACATACACACTACACACATACACACTCACACACATACACATTACACACATACACACTCACACACACCACACTACACAGATACACACTCACAAACATACACACATACACACTCACACACTACACACATACACACTGCACACACTCACACACATACACACTGCACACACCACACTAGACACATGCACACTGGACACATACACACTACACACACACCACACTACACACATACACACTCACACACACCACACTACACACATACACACTGCATACACTCACACACACTACATTACACACATACACACTGCATACACTCACACACACCACACACATACACACTGCATACACTCACACACACCACACACATACACACTCACACACACCACACTACACACATACACACTGCATACACTCAGACACACCACACACATACACACTGCACACACTCAGACACACCACACACATACACACTGCACACACTCAGACACACCACACACATACACACTGCATACACTCACACACACCACACACATACACACTGCACACACTCAGACACACAATTAAATGTTTAAATCTTTTTTCAGATTCAGCCGACTGCACAGTGTGTCCCTTGGAGTTTTGGTCTAACAAAGACAAAACCGACTGTGTTCCCAAGGCTGTGGAGTTCCTGTCTTTTGAGGAAAACATGGGAATCCTCCTCACTGCGTTCTCATTGGTCGGAGCGTGTTCCACTATCGCTGTGTCATTGGTCTTCTTCCGGTTCCGGAACACGCCGCTCGTCAAAGCCAGCAACTCAGAGCTCAGCTTCCTGCTTCTCTTCTCCCTGACTCTGTGTTTCCTGTGTTCTCTCACCTTCATTGGTCGGCCCTCTGAGTGGTCCTGTATGCTGCGCCACACGGCGTTTGGGATCACCTTTGCCCTCTGTATGTCCTGTGTCTTGGGGAAGACCATAGCAGTGGTCATAGCTTTCAAGGCCACCATGCCGGGAAATACAATTCAGTGTTCACCTCCTCTCCTGAGAACCAGTGTGTTTAGTGGGACTCTTCTCCAGGTTATAGTCTGTGTGTTGTGGTTGGCTCTCGCCCCACCTGTCCCGTACAAGAACACAGCCCATGCCATCGAGAAGATTATTCTAGAATGTGCCTTAGGTTCTGCTGTGGGCTTCTGGGCTGTGCTGGGGTATATAGGACTCCTGGCTCTTTTGTGCTTTGTCCTGGCTTTCCTGGCCCGAAAGCTGCCTGATAACTTCAACGAAGCCAAATTCATCACCTTCAGCATGTTGATATTCTGTGCTGTGTGGATCACCTTTATCCCAGCTTATGTCAGCTCTCCTGGGAAGTTCACTGTAGCTGTGGAGATCTTTGCCATCCTGGCCTCCAGTTTTGCTTTGCTGATTTGCATATTTGCTCCAAAATGTTTTATAATTTTGTTTAAACCGGAAAGAAACACAAAAAAACATATTATGGGAAAAAGTCACGAGAAAAGGCAATAAACTGTATAGTTTTAGTAATAAATGAAAACCATACTGCTAACATATTCTTAGTTAAATTATATATTTTTTACAGTTAGACTTGATCTGAAATCTGTATGTTCCCCAAATACCCGACCAAGCCAAGCTAGTTTCACAAGAAAACAACTGACAACCCATCATCTCAAACATAAACACCGTTGGTCCAAACCCCCTTGTCAATCAAACTAGGACCCACCCCATTGGTGGAGAGCCATGACAACCCTTCAAGCAGTAGCCAATCAGCCCCAGCATGGTAGCCAGCCCCAGCATGAGTAGCATAAAGAGCCATGCAGCCAGTGGTGTCCTAGGGGCCCCTGACAGTCCCAGGCATGGCTGTGCAGCTGCTGATGGCAGAACTGGTGCTGCTCATCCTGTTCACCTGCAGAGCTGACAAGCCCACCTGCTCGCCTTACGGGAGCACAGAGCTGTCGATGTTCTCCAAAGACGGGGACTTCAACATCGGAGGAATCTTCTCCTTTCACCAGAACCCGGTCGCAGTGGATCCAGCTCTAAGGGAGAACCCGGGGAACGTTCGGTGCGAAGGGTGAGAACTCGGTCACACACATGTACGATGAGAACACAGTCTGTCATGTTATGAGAAAACAGTCTGTCATGTTATCAATGAGAACACAGTCTGTCATGTTAACAGAACAGTCTGTCATGTTAAGAGAACACAGTTTGTCATGTTATCAATGAGAACACAGTCTGTCATGTTATCAATGAGAACACAGTCTGTCATGTTAACAGAACACAGTCTGTCATGTTAACAGAACACAGTCTGTCATGTTAACAGTGAGAGCACAGTCTGTCATGTTAACAGAACACAGTCTGTCATCTTATGAGATCACAGTCTGTCATGTTAACATTGAGAACACAGTCTGTCATGTTATCAATGAGAACACAGTCTGTCATGTTTACATTGAGAGCACAGTCTGTCATGTTATGAGAACACAGTCTGTCATGTTATGAGAACACTGTCTGTCATGTTATCGATGAGAACACAGTCTGTCATGTTATCAATGAGAACACAGTCTGTCATGTTAACAATGAGAGCACAGTTTGTCATGTTAAGATAACACAGTCTTTCATGTTAACAGAGAACACGGTAAATTCTTTCAGCAGAAACTTTGAATCGTAGAGCAAAAGCACAACAGGAAGATCAGAAAGTACAGAGTTCAGGGTTTCAGTGATCACAGTAAGTATCTGTGTGTCCAGGCTCAATGCAGCAGTTAACTACTGTAACAGTAACATTTCACTTCAACATGAGGGCACTAAAGACAACACAGGTGACAGATGGAATGACGTTAGCTTCAAACAGAAAAACACATGAACTCTATTCTGTGTTCAATCTGACGTGATTGTCTTTGAATTCTGCACGGAAGACAGCTGATGAGTTTGTGATGTGTGTGGTAACAACGATCTGGGATGTGTGAGGTCAGGGTGAATGAGCAGTGATCCTAACACCCTTTCTGTTGTGATTCTTTGGCTTGGATACGGAGACAGGAGGAGGACAAAGTCCTAAAGTGGCCAATTGAGTTGTACTAAAGCACAAACCAGAAACATTTGATTGATCTATCATGTGATTTTGTCTGTATACGTATAATAAAAAAGACGGCATAAGTTTAAGGATCAGTGTATGGATCGAACAGTGTTTTAGTGAAAGTAAATAAACCATTTGTATTTATCAACCACATCACAAAGTAACCCGGTTTCAGCTACCAGTCACTTTACCCTTGTCTAACCATCTCTCTTTTCCTTAAAATGTAGGTTTTATTTCAATGTCTATCAATGTTTCTCCCCTTGTGTTCTCTATCCCACCCTCTCTCTCCCCTCAGTAACAGTGTTTCTCTGGTCTCTCCCCCTCAGTAACAGTGTTCTGCTGGCCTCTCTCCCCCTCAGTAACAGTGTTCTGCTGGTCTCTCCTTTGCAGGCTGGACCCAGGTGAGTTGCAGTACGCCCAGACGATGGTGTTTGCCGTGGAGGAAATCAACAACAACTCAAAGCTGCTCCCGAACGTGTCTCTGGGCTACAGGATCTATGACTCGTGCCCCAGCATCCCTCTGTCTGTAAGGGCCTCCCTGTCCCTTATGAACCGCTACCAGGAGGAACAGGAAGGGAACTGTTCCAAGCCCTCCACTGTGTACGCTGTCATAGGAGAGACCACCTCCACTTCCACCATCGGCATCGCAAGCACCATGGGGCCCTTCCACATACCTGTGGTGAGTGGGATCGGTGTGCAGGTGTGGTTGCCTACCTGTGAGAGTGTCAAATATGTAGGCAAAATGTTTTCCCTCACAACAAGCAATCCAAGTTTATAGTTTGCTCTTACTAAAATGTTTAGCTGTGCTTGTCTTGTGTTGCTTGTTATCTCCAGCTCAGCCACTCAGCCACCTGTGCGTGTCTGAGCAACCGGAGAGAGTACCCATCCTTCTTCAGGACCATCCCCAGTGATCTCTACCAGAGCCGGGCCCTGGCCAAGCTGGTCAAACACTTCGGCTGGACCTGGGTGGGCGCCATCCGAACCAACAGCGACTACGGCAACAACGGCATGGCCACCTTCCTTGAAGCGGCCGAGGCTGAGGGCGTGTGCGTCGAGTACTCCCTGGCGATCTACAGGACCGACCCGAGGAAGTGGTTCCTGAAGGTGGTGGACGTTATCAGAGAGTCCACTTCCAGGGTGATCGTGGCGTTCGCTGACGGCACCGACCTGGATATCCTGGTGAAGGAGCTGTTCTTGCAGAACGTGACTGGGCTCCAGTGGGTGGGTAGCGAGGGCTGGATCACTTACCGTTACATCGCCTCCCCCATCTTCTACGCCGTGGTCCAGGGGGCAGTGGGCTTCGCCGTGCCCAACGCCCACATCCCTGGGCTGGGGGAGTTCATGGCCGCCAGCCGGCCTTCCGTCGTGCCTGGGGACCGTGGGCTGGTGGAGCTGTGGGAGGGTGTGTTCGGCTGCTCGCTTGATCCGTCCTCCGTGGGCGGGGCTCCACCCTGCAGCGGGGAGGAGTCCCTAAGGGACACGGACTCCCGCTTCACGGACGTGACGGACGCCAGCCTGCTCAACAACGTGTACAAGGCTGTGTACGCTGTCGCCCACGCACTGGACCTGCTGCTTACCTGCCAGCCAGGACAAGGACCCTTCCAGAACAACACATGTGCCAGCAGGGAGCACATCCAACCCTGGCAGGTAAACTGGCTAAGCTCAGGTACAGGTGTGTCAGTGTAGCCCAGGCAGGTACAGGTGTGTCAGTGTGGCTCAGCTCAGGTACAGGTGTGTCAGTGTGGCTCAGCTCAGGTACAGGTGTGTCAGTGTGACCCAGTCAGGTACAGGTGTGTCAGTGTGGCTCAGCTCAGGTACAGATGTGTCAGTGTGGCTCAGCTCAGGTACAGGTGTGTCAGTGTGACCCCGTCAGGTACAGGTGTGTCTGTGTGGCCTAGCAGCCAGGTACAGGTGTGTCTGTGTGGCCTAACAGCCAGGTACAGGTGTGTCTGTGTGGCCTAGCAGCCAGGTACAGGTGTGTCAGTGTGGCCTAGCCAGGTACAGGTGTGTCAGTGTGTCCCAGTCAGGTACAGGTGTGTCAGTGTGGCCTAGCAGCCAGATACAGGTGTGTCAGTGTGGCCCAGTCAGGTACAGGTGTGTCTGTGTGACCTAGTCAGGTACAGGAGGAGCAGGATCAGGTGTGAAAAGGAACCAACTCCCTCTGCAGGTCTTCCACGCGTTAAACCACGTGAACTTCACCACCAAGCATGGAGAGAGGGTGTTCTTCGACGAGCAAGGTGACCCGGCTGCTCGCTACGCTCTGGTCAACTGGCAGATGGACACCACAGGTTACATCCTGTTTAAGACCATCGGCTACTATGACGCCTCGCAGCCTGACGGACAGCAGTTTGAGATGAAGGACGGCGTGGAAGCTGTGTGGGCCGGTCAGAGGACAGAGGTGACGCAGGGTGTGTGTGTTTGTGTGTCCCTGCATGCGTGTGTGTGTCCCTGCATGCGTGTGTGTGTCCCTGCATGTGTGTGTGTGTCCCTGCATGTGTGTGTGTGTGTGTGTCATTTGTGTTTTGTAGTAATTACCACAACTCCTTCCTTACCTCTCTCCTTCCCTTACCCCATCTCCTCCCTCTCTCCTGCCTCCTTCCTCTCCCCCCACCTCCTTCCCTTACCCCATCTCCTCCCTCTCTCCCCGCCTTCTCCCTTTACCCTCGCCTCCCTCCTTCCTTATCTCACTGCCTCCCCTCCTCCACCTCTCTTCCTTCCTCTCCCTCCACTCACCTCCCTTTCCCTACTGTGCCCCAGGTCCCCAGGTCTGTCTGCAGTGAGAGCTGCTTGCCAGGCACTCGTCGTGCCTTTGTGAAGGGCAAACCCCTCTGCTGCTTCGACTGCCTCCCCTGCGCCGACAAAGAGTTCAGCAACGCCACAAGTGAGACGTCTGGACTGATGGCCTCCACGCTAGCCCTCCTCCTCTTCCTGCTGGGCAGAATCCCAGCTTCAACTCTGCTGCTCTACCTGAAGATGTCCCTACTACACTGCTTAAACGTGTTTCTGCTTTCAGACGCGGTGGCTTGTGACACCTGCCCTCCGGAGTACAACTCCAACGAAGACAGGAACGCTTGCGATTTGAAACCTATCGAGTTCCTGACCTTTAAAGAGCTGATGGGGATTCTGCTGGTGACCTTTTCTGTGTTCGGAGGTTGCCTCACCATGATAGTAGCTTTCATATTCTACCACTACAGACAGACGCCCATCGTCAGGGCCAACAACTCAGAGCTCAGCTTCCTGCTTCTCTTCTCCCTGACTCTGTGTTTCCTGTGTTCTCTCACCTTCATCGGTCGGCCCTCTGAGTGGTCCTGTATGCTGCGCCACACGGCGTTTGGGATCACCTTTGTCCTCTGCATCTCTTGTGTTCTGGGGAAGACTATAGTGGTGCTGATGGCTTTCAGGGCCACGCTTCCAGGAAGTGATGTCATGAAATGGTTTGGGCCTCCACAGCAGAGACTCAGTGTCCTGGCTTTCACCCTCATCCAGGTCCTGATCTGTGTGCTGTGGTTAACAATCTCCCCTCCTTACCCCTTTAAGAACATGGAACACTATAATGACAGGATCATTCTAGAATGTGCCTTAGGTTCTGCTGTGGGCTTCTGGGCTGTGCTGGGGTATATAGGACTCCTGGCTCTCTTGTGCTTTGTCCTGGCTTTCCTGGCCCGAAAGCTGCCTGATAACTTCAACGAAGCCAAATTCATCACCTTCAGCATGTTGATATTCTGTGCTGTCTGGATCACCTTTATCCCAGCTTATGTCAGCTCTCCTGGGAAGTTCACTGTAGCTGTGGAGATCTTTGCCATCCTGGCCTCCAGTTTTGGTTTGTTGATTTGTATATTTGTACCCAAATGCTTCATCATTTTACTGAAGCCAGAAACGAACACAAAAAAACACATGATGGGTAAGATGCCTGGAAAAGGCCTTTAGAGGGTAAGGTGAAAATGGATGTTATTTGGTATATTTGAACGTAAATGTTAGGACATAATTATATTTCTCCCATGCCTATAATTAAACAATATAAACAAAGTCATTGCTGCTTTGATCTTTTCTTCAGATGGGATTATCGTGTCAGCTTCCAGTGTTTACTGTAGCACTGTGCTCCAATCCCTGATTCTAAATAAAGACTTTGATTTAAGTCTCTGAAGCAAACAATGGAGAAACAATGTATCAACATATGGATATGACATCACTGGCTGGGCGTGTCACAACTTTAAAGGAGATTTGAAATAAATCGTCAATCATTACTAACATGAATCAGTCCTATCAGTAATCAATAGTCATTCAGTCCAAAGACTGAATTCGTAGAGCACAGAAACTGGCCTCAGAAACCTTTCCTCTTTTCTCTTTTTTTCCTCTAACCACCCTCCCTTCCTCCCTCCTCTCTTTCTCCTCCCTCCCTCCTCTTTCTTTTCCCTCCACTCTCTTTCCTGTTGCTCCTCCCTCTCTCCCCCTGTCCCTCCCTCCCCATCCCTGTGCCTAAAGGATCAGACCCCAGTTCATGTGAGGGGGGGGGGGGTGAGACCAGCCCCCAGCCTCCCTGAAGCATGACTACCCTCTATAAAACCCAGACTAGCCCAAACATCAACTCAGAGAAAATCACAGAACCACACGGATCCGAACTCGCATCGATCCAGGCGCATCGCTCTGAAGAGCATCGCTCCTTCACACGTGTGTCAGAGTTTCTCAGAATCGGGGCTTTACCTGCAGGTGCCTGGCATGACACGGCAGGATCATCTACCTCCTCTTCTTCTTCTGCTGCTGTCGATGCTGCGGCCCCCTGCCTGGGTGCGCTCTCTCTCCTGCTCTCCGCTGGGCACGCCCGCCCTCCCTCTCCTCTCAGCTGTGGGCGACGTGAACATCGGAGCGATCTTCTCCCTCCACAGGACGCCCCTGGTCAGGATGCACTCCTACACATCAGAGCCGACCCCGCTGAGCTGTGAGACGTACGTACCTGAGTCTGTCTGTCTACTGGCAGGAAGGAACTCACCTGGGCTCTGGGTCTGTCTGCTAGCAGGAAGGAACTCACCTGGGCTCTGGGTCTGTCTGCTAGCAGGAAGGAACTCACCTGGGCTCTGAGCTTCCGAGCTCGCAGGAGAAATGTTCTACGGAAGCTTCCAGTACCTCACCTGTGTTGGATGATTGTGCTTCTATTGTAGGAATGTCACCTGACAGTGTGGATGCAATGTTGAAGGATGGTTGTTTCTGATGCAATTTTAGGCAAATGTTGACATTTTAAAACCTTCTTGAATATTTTGGTGTATGACTTACTGATATTGGATTTGTTCCTCTGCCCTTGGTTACTTTACCAATGCCCAAGTTATCTTATATATTGGAATTGCTAACATTTTTTTGACCTATGTGTTTAATATATTTACTGTACAATATCGTTGCATTCGTATTTTTAACCTTCTCAAACTTTTCCGCTGTGCCCAAATTATTTAACATACTTATTATATTAAGCTTTGAATCCCTGTCTCACCTCCTCGTCTTACCTAGGCTGAACCCTGTCTCACCTCCTCCTTGTTCTCAGGTTAAAACCTGTTTCACCTCCCTCTTGTTCTCAGGCTGAACCCTGTCTCACCTCCTCCTTGTTCTCAGGCTGAACCCTGTCTCACCTCCTCCTTGTTCTCAGGTTAAAACCTGTCTCACCTCCTCCTTGTTCTCAGGCTGAACCCTGTCTCACCTCCTCCTTGTTCTCAGGCTGAACCTGCGAGAGTTCCAGTTTGCTCAGTCTCTGATCTTCGCTCTGGAGGAGATCAACAACAGCAGTGAGCTCCTGCCAGGCGTGTCTCTGGGCTACAGCATCTACGACTCTTGCGGCTTCGTGCCCCTGGCCATCCGCGCTGGCCTGGCTCTGATGAACCCTCCAGAGGGCCCAAGCAGGGGCCTTTCCTGCCCTGGGCCCCCAGGTGTGCTGTGCGTCGTGGGGGAGTCGGGCTCCTCTCCCACCATCGGGCTTGCCTCTGTGGCTGGGCCCTTCAGCATCCCAGTGGTGAGAGATTCAGTCACGGTGCAGCTGGATCCTAAATCCTGGCGATACGCACTGCTGTTTGTTAAAGGCACTGTTATTCGTCCTACTGAAGGCTTGAGATTGACTGTTATTTATAATTTTGTTTGTTTAATTCAATGTGGTTGGTTGTGTACAGATATACACGCAGCGTAAACGATTCATCTACAACCCTCCACTGAGAGGAAAAAGCATAATTAAAACCGCCCTCACACTCCCTCTCCCCCTTCCTGTCTAAACCTACACAGATCAGTCACTTTGCCACCTGTGCGTGTCTGAGCAACAGGAGAGAGTACCCATCCTTTTTCAGGACCATCCCCAGTGATCTCTACCAGAGCCGGGCCCTGGCCAAGCTGGTCAAACACTTCGGCTGGACCTGGGTGGGCGTCGTCAACAGCAACAGCGACTATGGCAACAACGGAGCAGCCGCCTTCATGCAAGCGGCGACGGAGGAGGGCGTGTGCGTGGAGTACGTGGAGGCCATCTACCGGACGGATCCCCGGGAGAGGCTGCTGGAGGTAGTGAAGGTGATGAAGACGGCCACGGCCAGGGTAGTGGTGGCCTTCCTGGCTCTGGGTGACATCATCCCCCTGCTGGACTTGCTGGCTCTGGACGAAGTGGCAGGGCTGCAGTGGGTGGCGAGCGAGTCCTGGATCACCTCCAAGTACCTGCTGCAGAAAGAGTCCTACTCCTTCCTGAGGGGCGCGTTGGGATTCGCCGTTGGGAACGCCCGTTTGGACGGGTTAAAGGGGTTCTTGGAATCCGTGCACCCCTCTCAGGCTCCGGGCAACTCCCTCCTCAGGGAATTCTGGGAGATGGTGTTTGGGTGTCGGTTGGAGGAGGGCAGGGGCGAAGGGAAGGGCAGGTGCACAGGAGAGGAGAGCCTATCAGGGCTGAACAATCTGTACACCGACACGTCAGAGCTGAGGATAACCAGTAAGGTTTACGCAGCCGTTTATGCCCTCGCTCACGCTCTCCACAAACTGCTACCCAGGACCAACACCACCGGGCCCAGCTTCCTGTCCGGCCTCAGCCCCCAGCAGGTCACTGCATGCCCTCGTTCTGCCGAGAGGAGGGAAGTTGAGAGTGTGACCTCTCTTGATCTGCAGGTTTTGATCCACCACTGAGCTGGCATACACAATCTGGTCAGGTTAAAACAGATTCACCTGATGGCCCAGAGCGATAACACAATATCTCATAACCATCTTGTACCTGCAGATTACGAGGTTGCAGGTTCAAATCCTTCTCTCTCTCCTGTGTGTTGCTTTGGAGACATGTGTCTGGTACGATGGCGGTTTTTAAGGATGACACATAGTCATCCCCCTGGGGTGTCTTATGTGTTCCAGGTTCTAGAATCCCTGAGAGGGGTACGCTTCCAGTTGAAGACGGGGGAGGAGGTGTCCTTTAGCGCCAGTGGTGACCCTCCGGCACGTTACGACCTGGTCAACTGGCAGCAGCTGGACCAGGGGGCCTGGGGATTCAGGACAGTGGGGCTCTATGATGCCTCGCTGACCCCAGAGAAGCAGCTCAGCTTCAGCCAGTCTCTGGCCTGGACTCAGGGCCACGCCCAGGTCAAGACACGCCCCCTGCAAAACATGTCTGGCAAACACCACAGCTCCTGTCAAACCAAATCTAAGACTGAATTTGAAATCTTCCAACAATCATTTATTTTGTTTTATCTAAGTTATTAATTAAAGCATAACTATAGTTGCACCAACGATCTTCAACAGAGGATGATACGAAAAAGTTAGTCTCTGACATGTCATACATTTGATTCCTCATCTGTGTCTTGCAGGTGCCTGTGTCTGTGTGCAGTGAGAGCTGTCCCCCAGGAACTCGTAAGGCCGTGCAGAAAGGAAAGCCTGTCTGCTGCTACGACTGTCTACCATGTGCAGAGGGAGAGATCAGCAACCAGACAGGTGATACACACACTCAGGTTCACTTCTCTCTGAACAGCGGAGACTTTAACCAAGACAGGTGATGAATGAACACTAGTAACTGTAGAAAGAGTTTTCATTCTAGTCAAGCCTCTGATGTGACATTAAACGCTTTCTAAAATAAATCACTCTTGCAACTTTTCATCAAAGATCTTTCTTCATTTCCTTACAGATTCAAACGACTGCGATCCTTGTGCTTTGGAATACTGGTCTAATGAGAGCAAAGACCGGTGTGTGTTGAAAGCTATTGAATTCCTCTCCTTTGAAGAAATCATGGGGATTGTCCTAATTATATTCTCGTTGTCTGGGGCCTTTGTTACCACTTTGATGGCAGTTATCTTTTTCAAATTTAAGGACACGCCCATCGTCAGGGCCAACAACTCAGAGCTCAGCTTCCTGCTTCTCTTCTCCCTGACTCTGTGTTTCCTGTGTTCTCTCACCTTCATTGGTCGGCCCTCTGAGTGGTCCTGTATGCTGCGCCACACGGCGTTTGGGATCACCTTTGTCCTCTGCATCTCTTGTGTTCTGGGGAAGACTATAGTGGTGCTGATGGCCTTCAGGGCCACACTTCCAGGAAGTGATGTCATGAAATGGTTTGGGCCTCCACAGCAGAGACTCAGTGTCCTGGCTTTCACTCTCATCCAGGTCCTGATCTGTGTGCTGTGGTTAACAATCTCCCCTCCTTACCCCTTTAAGAACATGGAACACTATAATGACAGGATCATTCTAGAATGTGCCTTAGGTTCTGCTGTGGGCTTCTGGGCTGTGCTGGGGTATATAGGACTCCTGGCTCTTTTGTGCTTTGTCCTGGCTTTCCTGGCCCGAAAGCTGCCTGATAACTTCAACGAAGCCAAATTCATCACCTTCAGCATGTTGATATTCTGTGCTGTGTGGATCACCTTTATCCCAGCTTATGTCAGCTCTCCTGGGAAGTTCACTGTAGCTGTGGAGATCTTTGCCATCCTGGCTTCCAGTTTTGCTTTGCTTTTCTGTATATTCGGACCTAAATGTTTCATTATATTACTGAGGCCTGAGCAGAACACTAAGAAACACATGATGGGAAAAACTGCCCCAAAGAGCTATTAAATAAAATCAAGCCAGTCTACAAACACAACACTTGGAGAAATTACTACCACATAAACGGTAAACATGTTACCGTTACACATAAAATATAACGTCAACTATGTCTAATATTCCAATTCCACATAAAATAATGTAATTGTTTTTTTTCGTATGTGCGCTGTTAGTGTGTAGGTAGCAGTGCTGCCCCCTAGTGGTCATTGACAGGGCTGCTCTGCTTCCACAGACTGCCTCTCCTCATACATCAGCTGTCTGGAACAGAGACCCTCCACACCTGTCTGAACCAGGCCCAGCCCAATGTTCCCCACACCTGTCTGCACCTGTCTGTCCACACCTGTGTCCTCTGTCCAAGCAGGACCCCGGCACAAGCCAGGCCAAGTCTGACTCTAAACAAGGCCTGGACTCTAGGACAGTCTAAGCGTTTTTACACCTGTCTAAATCTGTCACTAGACCAGACCAACCATACCTGCGTAAGCCTGTCACTAGACCAGACCAACCACACCTGTGTAAGCCTGTCACTAGACCAGACCAACCACACCTGTGTAAACCTGTCACTAGACCAGACCAACCACACCTGTGTAAACCTGTCACTAGACCAGACCAAACACACCTGTGTAAGCCTGTCACTAGACCAGACCAAACACACCTTTCTAAACTTGTCACTAGACCAGACCAACCACACCTGTCTAAACTTGTCACTAGACCAGACCAACCACACCTGTGTAAGCCTGTCTCTAGACCAGACCAAACACACCTGTGTAAGCCTGTCTCTAGACCAGACCAAACACACCTTTCTAAGCCTATCACTTGACCAGACCAGAACTGTCCACATCTACCATGTCTGGATGAGTCTGTTCCTCTCTGGCCTAATGTGGACCACCATAGTCTACTACCTCTTCAGCAATGACATAGATTTCCTCAATATGCTCCTATAGGCTGACCTCTGGCCCAGGAACTTGACTTTTAAGTTTCACATGCAAACACAGTGTTACATTAAAAACAATGTCCTTCTATTGAGTGATAGCCATGACTATGTTTTACTGTTTTGTCACTGCTGATAACAAATTATATTAAATGTTTTAAAGGACCCAACAATCCTGAAATATTCGAATCTGTTCCTTTGAGAATCTTTTCAAACAAACTAATCTGAAGTGTATTTTAATGTCACTTGTTGGACGTCATCTTTCATTGATCTAAATCAGGGGTCTCCAATCCTGGTCCTCGAGGGCCGCTGTCCTGAAGGTTGTAGATGTTTCCCTCCTCCAGCACACCTGATTCTAATGAATGAGCCATTACCAAGCTCTGTGGATGCTTCATAAAGACCCTAAAACCTTCAGGACAGCGGCCCTCGAGGACCAGGATTGGAGACCCCTAATCTAAATTAACCGTCTCAAACAGAACTTCACCTGTCCGAAAATGTAAATTCTTTGTCTTTGTACATTCTGAAATGGGTCTAGGTTATTTGAAACTCTAAGTAAATCATACAGTCGTGGGGCTCAAATAAATGGGTGAATTTCCACATGAATTAATACACAATATAATGCAGTTTTCTTGTTTCATGGTTGGGCTGCCACAGGTCTTGGTGTGGCTGTGGTGAAAAAGGATTTTAAAAAGCGTTTAGGGGGGAAAAAAAGTTAGAATATTTTTTTATCAAAGGTTTTTAGAAAACCTTTTTTTGATGTAAAATAAAAGTTCCTGAAGGTTTGACATTTTTAACAGGGTTAAAGGTACCTTGCAAATGTTAACTATGCACACAGAATATTGTGTGTTGATCATATGAATACAGCTATGCAGTTGTCTTCATTAGGGCTGTAAAAATTTACCAAGCTTGCAGCGAATATTTCTCAAACTCCTGCCACTAAATTCAGACAGATGAGAACTAAAACTGTACTAAGTGTAAAAATACAGTATAAAACACAGGGACTAAAGGTTTAGCAAACATTGCTCTGGTAATGCCAGGGTTGTCACATGCAACTTCAACATCCAGTTTCCAAAATTATTGAGCGATAGCCTCTTTCTCACACACAAAGATTCCTAGAATCATTGATAGATTAATTCATGTATTAGAATTACAAGAACGGCAAGGGCTTTCCAATCACAGCAATGCCAGTATGATGTCATTTCTGCAATTCCCCTACGTTCCTCCCTGCCATGCTCCCTCCCTCTCTCTCCTTTCCTTCCTTCCTCCCTCCCTCCTTTCCTTCCTCCCTTCCCTCCTCCCCCCCCCAACCACTGAGTCACAGAAGTGCTCCCTTCCCCCAGGTGCAACAGTCCACCACCTCTTCTGCTCTCCACCCACCAAACATGGAACAGCATAAAACCTCAGCAGCCCAGCTCTGCCCTGGTCTGGGTGGCTCTGACATCAGGAGAGTAGCAGTGTTCCTTCCTCCAGACATGCAGCCCTCACAGCAGTGGCCTGAGCAGGGCTGGGCCCTCCTGCAGGTGCTGCTCCTGGGAGCTTCCTCCAGGGCCTCGGAGCCCGTGTGCCGGAGGAGAGGGGCCTCAGACCTGCCCCAGCTGGCCAGGGAAGGGGACATCATGCTGGGAGGGATCTTCTCCTTCCACAGCAGCTGGAGAAACATGGATCGTGACTTCACTGACGTTCCCCCGGCCCTGCAGTGTGAAAGGTACCAACTCTCCGCCTGGGATCAAAACCGGAAAGTTGCGTTTATTTCTTGTTGTTTGTTGGAACGTGAAGAAGGATATTAAGGGTCAGGATCAGTTATCTTCTTTTAGTGTGCTGGTAAACACACAATAAAGAGGTCAACTGTAGCCATGCATCACCAAAGAGTACTACATTTCTCTGAGTTGTTAATTGAAGGTCTATTTTACTAAGTCATAGATATTCACTGAAAAGTAACATTGAGAATGAGGGCTAGTTCATACAGGAGAGGGTATAGATTAGTGGTTAGAGGGTTTGTCTGCTGATCAAGCAGTCCAGGTTCAAATTCTCACAACTGTATGTTGCTAAGGAAAGAATAGTCTTCAAAAAACGTTTGGTCTTGTCAGATGTGAATTACAGTAGTGTTGCAGAAGAAATGGAAAGCCTTGAGTTACAGGTGTGGAAGTCTCATGTTTAAGATGCTTCAGATGTAATTCTCTTTGGCTGTCAGTCTGAATTTCAGGGCGTTCCAAGAGGCCCAAGCCATGATCTTTGCCATTGAGGAAATTAACAACAGCTCATCCCTCCTGCCTGGGATCACTCTGGGATACCACCTCTACGATTCCTGTGGCTCCATAGCCAGAGCAGTGAGGGTGGCTCTTGCCCTGGCCAATGGGAACGAGGACTCATCCCCCGGTTCTAACTGCAGTAGACCAGCCCAGGTCCAGGCTATCATGGGAGAAGCCTCATCTTCTCCCTGCATGGCCATATCTACCGTCCTGGGTCCTTTCCGGATCCCACTGGTGGGTCATCTTGCCACACAGACAGCCTCTTTAAAGCTCTCTGTCTGGTTGGTAGTCCTGCCACACAGACAACCTCTTTAAACCTCTCTGTCTGGAAAAACTCCAAAAACATGCTATTTGCTGCTGATTTAAAGCTGTCAATGCTATTTGCCACAGTGACATCTTCGCTTGTGATTTAAAGCATTTCAATGTTTTCAACAAGGATATTTCCAGTCCATTTAGTCCTAATTCCAAACATTTCCGAGTCACAGACGATACGTCAGTGAGTGTCACGTTATAAATACTGTGTACTCCAAGAGGGACTTTCCAAGAAAAGAGGTTTTCAATTGTTTGAATCTTTTCCCCAGATCAGTCACTTTGCCACCTGCGCCTGTCTCAGCGACAAGACCCGCTACCCATCCTTCCTCAGGACCATCCCCAGTGATCTCTACCAGAGCCGGGCCCTGGCCCAGCTGGTCAAACACTTCGGTTGGACCTGGGTTGGTACGGTACGGAGCAACGACGACTACGGCAACAACGGCATGGCGGCGTTCACAGAGCGGGCGGAGCAGCTGGGTATCTGCTTGGAGTACTCCGTGTCCTTCTTCAGGACCGACCCCAAGGAGAAGCTGCAGAGGGTGGTGGACAGCATCCGCACCTCTTCATCCAGGGTCATCATCGCTTTCATGTCCTACATGGACCTGGAGGTAAAGACAAACTGCAACTTTATTGTGTCCGAACTAAAAAAAAAACGAATGTGAGAATTCTGTGATGCAGTTTGTAAACGTACAGAAAAACAGTCTCACGTTCTATGCATCATATATTTGTATGTTGACGCGCCACTCGCTCAACATGCAGAGGGATAACAATTGCATATGACACCAGCATTTGGACTTCACAGAATAAAAAACACTTAATTGCCACAGAAACACGTTTGTTCTAGGATTTCTTCCTTTCCCATTTTGCAACCCAGAAGAGAGAAGCTGTTACTCTGAGTGGAGGCTGTAAGACAGTCATAAACTGTCCTGTGTTTGCTCACTGTGTAAGGTGCTGGTTCGAGAGCTGGACCGCCAAAACCTGACTGGGTACCAGTGGGTGGGCACCGAGGGCTGGATCACAGACTCCTACACAGCCACCATGGAGGGTCACCAGGTCCTGGACGGGGCTATAGGCCTTGCCATCCCTAAGGCTGAGGTCACAGGCATGAGGGAGTTCATCCTGAACGTGAAGCCACTGAATGCTTCCGGTAGCCTGCTGTTTACTGAGTTTTGGGAAGCACTGTTTAGCTGCCGGTTCCAGAATGCAGCGAGTGGAGCAGATGGAGGGTATAGAGAGTGTACAGGGCAAGAGGAACTGACAGGCATGCAGAACACCTTCACGGACATGTCACTCATGGCCATCTTTAACAACATCTACAAGGGTGTGCATGCTGTGGCACACGCGCTCCACCGCCTGCTAAGATGCAGGCAGACGTGTGCCGGTCGGGTTCAGCCAGACCCGCACACGGTGAGCGACACCTTCACTGCTGATTTGAGGTTGTTGCCGTGACAGCGGACCTGAAACGGTCAGATTTGTTTCCTGACAGTAAGCAGTTGCTAAGAAACGGAGGAAGTGTTGTTAAATAATGCAAATGTGAAGTCATAACTGAAACTAAAATAGGTTTTAAAAGATAAATATTAAACCGATTACATTTTTTATTATATTGTTTAATGTAACCCATTTAAAATTGTAAATTTTGTTCCAAACAAATTTTGATAGGCCAAACATTTCCCTCTTTCATTTAAATGTTCTTCCTTTTTTTTTAGATCTTGGAGGAGATTAAAAAGGTCCGTTTCCAAACCAAAGAAGGGGAGGAGGTGTATTTCAATGAGAACGGAGATCCAGCTGCACGGTACGAGATCATCAACTGGCAGCCAAGAAAAGACAACAGTGTGAACTTTGTGGTGGTGGGTCTGTATGACGCCTCAGTACCTGCAGACAGACAGATGACCATGAGGAACATCTCTCTGGTCTGGGCCCAAAACTCCAGACAGGTGAGGTCTCTCGATGTAGCTACAAATCTAGTCACATGTATCCATTTTTTCTTATTAAGTAATGTGTCCATTAAGCAGATCATTTGTATGGTTCATTCCTCCTCCATGTCTTGCAGGTGCCTGTGTCTGTGTGCAGTGAGAGCTGTCCCCCAGGAACACGTAAGGCCGTGCAGAAAGGAAGGCCTGTCTGCTGCTACGACTGTCTACCATGTGCAGAGGGAGAGATCAGCAACCAGACAGGTGATACACACACTCAGGTCCACTTCTCTCTGAACTGCAGCAACGTCAAACAGCAAACAGAGGAGACTTTAACCACACTCAAGCAAACAGGTGTGGCTCTTAACTAAAACATTAAATATCCCAGCAATCAAACAGTCACCTACCTTCATGATATGAATCAAACAAATCCAAATATTGTCTACGTTGCATACAGGCAAAAGCACCATCACTAAGTTTCGGACTAATCGATTTTCTTTATTTTCTAGATTCTGTAACCTGTGTGAGATGTCATTCCGAGTTCTGGTCCAATCCGAAAAGAGAGAGCTGTGAGAGGAAGGACACAGAGTTCCTGTCGTATGAAGAGATCATGGGCGCTCTTCTGATCTCTTTCTCCCTGCTTGGGACATGCATGACAGCTATTGTAGCGTTCATTTTCTTCAGGCACAAGAACACTCCCATCGTCAGGGCCAACAACTCAGAGCTCAGCTTCCTGCTTCTCTTTTCATTGGCTCTGTGTTTCCTGTGTTCTCTCACCTTCATTGGTCGGCCCTCTGAGTGGTCCTGTATGCTGCGCCACACGGCGTTTGGGATCACCTTTGTCCTCTGCATCTCTTGTGTTCTGGGGAAGACTATAGTGGTGCTGATGGCTTTCAGGGCCACGCTTCCAGGAAGTGATGTCATGAAATGGTTTGGGCCTCCACAGCAGAGACTCAGTGTCCTGGCTTTCACTCTCATCCAGGTCCTGATCTGTGTGCTGTGGTTAACAATCTCCCCTCCTTACCCCTTTAAGAACATGGAACACTATAATGACAGGATCATTCTAGAATGTGCCTTAGGTTCTGCTGTGGGCTTCTGGGCTGTGCTGGGGTATATAGGACTCCTGGCTCTTTTGTGCTTTGTCCTGGCTTTCCTGGCCCGAAAGCTGCCTGATAACTTCAACGAAGCCAAATTCATCACCTTCAGCATGTTGATATTCTGTGCTGTNCTACCACATCAACACCCACAACTACCACATCAACACCCACAACTACCACGGAAATACCCACAACAACAATATCAACAACCACAACTACCTTGGAAACACCCACAACTACCATATCAACAACCACAACTACCTTGGATATACCCACAACTACCACAGAAATACCCAAAATTACCACATCGACACCCAGAACTACCACGGAAATACCCACAACTACCATATCAACAACCACAACTACCTTGGAAACACCCACAACTACCACAGAAATACCCACAACTACCACATCAACAACGGCGGAAACACCCACAACTATCACGGAAACACCCACAACTACAAACACATCACCACTCACAATTACTTTGGAAACACCTACAACATCACCACACAAAAGTATCACAGATACACACACAGGTACAATGATATCACCCATCACAACTACCATGGAAACACCCTCAACTACAAACACATCACCACTCACAATTACCTCAGAAACACCTACATCATCACCACACAAAATTACCGCAGAAACACATACAATTACAATGATAGCACCCATCACAACTACCATGGAAACACCACAAACTACCATATCAACACCCACAACTACAAACACATCACCACTCACAATTACTTTGGAAACAACTACAACATTACCACACAGCATTATCACAGATACACACACAGGTACAATGATATCACCTATCACAACTACCACAGAAATACCCACAACTACCACATCAACACCCACAACTACCACGGAAATACCCACAACTACCATATCAACAGCCACAGCTACCTTGGAAACACCCACAACTACCACAGAAATACCCACAACTACCACATCAACAACCACAACAACCGCGGAAACACCCTCAACTATCACGGAAGTGCCCACAACTACCAGAGAAACACCCACAACTATCATGGAAACGCCCACAACTACCATATCAACACCCACAACTACAAACACATCACCACTCACAATTACTTTGGAAACAACTACAACATTACCACACAGCATTATCACAGATACACACACAGGTACAATGATATCACCAATCACAACTACCACAGAAATACCCACAACTACCACATCAACACCCACAACTACCACGGAAATACCCACAACTACCACATCAACAACCACAACAACCGCGGAAACACCCACAACTATCACGGAAGTGCCCACAACTACCAGAGAAACACCCACAACTATCATGGAAACACCCACAACTACCATATCAACACCCACAACTACAAACACATCACCACTCACAATTACCTCGGAAACACCTACATCATTACCACGCACAATTACCACAGAAACACACACAAGTACAATGATATCACCCACCACAACTAACACGGAAACACCCACGACTACAAACACATCACCACGCACAATTACCACAGAAACACCCACAAGTACAATGATATCACCCAGCACAGCTACCATGGAAACACCCACAACTACAAACACATCACCACTCACTATTACCTCGGAAACACCTNCTCATCCAGGTCCTGATCTGTGTGCTGTGGTTAACAATCTCCCCTCCTTACCCCTTTAAGAACATGGAACACTATAATGACAGGATCATTCTAGAATGTGCCTTAGGTTCTGCTGTGGGCTTCTGGGCTGTGCTGGGGTATATAGGACTCCTGGCTCTTTTGTGCTTTGTCCTGGCTTTCCTGGCCCGAAAGCTGCCTGATAACTTCAACGAAGCCAAATTCATCACCTTCAGCATGTTGATATTCTGTGCTGTCTGGATCACCTTTATCCCAGCTTATGTCAGCTCTCCTGGGAAGTTCACCGTAGCTGTGGAGATCTTTGCCATCCTGGCCTCCAGTTTTGGGTTGTTGATTTGTATATTTATTCCAAAATGTTACATCATTTTACTCAAACCTGAAAAAAATACCAAGAAGAGCTTGATGATGGGGAAAATGGCTTCGAAATCCTTATGACTGAAAGATGGACTGAAAATGTACAGTAAAGCCTATTGAAAGTTGATAGTTAAAATTTAAATCTCAACTGTATTAAAATGTTAAAGTAATAATTAAACATTTTAAAAACCAACCACTATCAATCCTCAAGTAATGCAAGCACACCCAAATATTAACAATAAGAAATATAAATATATATATATGTATATACACACACACACATATATATATATTGCTACCCTTAAGGATCCGTCAATATTTACGGTTTAGGACGGGTTATCATTTTTCTGCGGTAAAGTCATGTTTGTACAATATGGGAACTCACTGCTAGCATAACGGCACAACGTTAGCACACATTGCGACGACGCATATGCGACGTTCAAATTAGCCACAAAGCCATATCAACGAACCCTCAGCTTTAGTGAGCTAAAACTCTACGTGTACTCTGGCATGTAGTTCTACCTATAAACCTGAAGTATTTTGAGACAAGGTTTTACAAACATGTAAATCAGCTGCACAAATAAGTTCCCCTTCTTTTTGGTGAGAAGTCTCATGAACTTATTTACGCTGCGTCATGGAACGTAGCTACTACATAGTTGTTAAGCATTAACGATGTTTGCTAGCTGTAGTCTAGGACCTCTACTAGCTAGCTCGGTCATAGTACTATTTAGCCCTACTGAAGTCAGCTTCCTTATACTAGGCTTTATACCGATACGAAAATATCGCAATTTGTTACTTTAAATGATTGCTACCAGTAAACCTTTCTGGAATGAGCGATTTCCCCCTCCATTTGTCAAACTTTTTTCCGTTGGGGGAGGCATTTTTTCAGTTAGCTGACTGACCTGTTTGAATCGTGATTCCAAATGAGACACTGGCGGTGACGACGTTCCTACAATCAGCTTCGAAGGTTTTTTTTCTTGATAAATGAAAGCAATATGAGTAGGCGAAATGCCTGAAAACATCACTAGAAAGGAACAATGTAAGGCACGTTCAAGTCATAGAGGTTGGGACCATGTTTTCACCGTTTGTCCAATTTATTCGTTTTGATCCAACTTCTTAACGGCAGCTAAAGCCAATCATCGATCTCTCTCAGGGAAAATGAGACGAAATATTTTATTCTACTGTTCACTCTTTGTATTTTAAATTCTAAATGAGCTACAATTAATGTATGCTTATAAAACTGTGTAATCTTAATAAGCATCCATATAGAATATACAGAAATATTAGTAATACAATTCCAGTTTTAAAAAACGCATCCATCTGCAAGTGATGCAAGCACACCCCACAATTTCCCCAGAACATTTCAGTCCTTTCACAATTGTATATTGTTCTGCTTGTGTCTCAATCACAATTTCCCCACAAGTTGTACCCTCTCTATTTTTCTTAGAACTTAAAGCAGAGAATAAACCATGAACAACACATTGTCACACCAAAGCATCAGTCCATTTCCATTAAAAAAACAATTAGATGAATCTAAGAAACTTTTTCTAGATTTCAAACTTTCAACATATTTCAGCATATGTCTTTTCATATGCCCATATATATGCATTTCTAAATCTCTGTATGTCTGCATTTCTGTGTATCTGCATGACTCCCTAACTGAAGGAGTCCTCATGCTTGGTGTTGCTGTCAGGTGTCTGGTGTTGTCCTGTCAGGTGTCTGGTTTTCTCCAGAGACCTGTCACCCCAGTGTCCCCAGCAGAGCCAGAGCCAGGGCTCTCTGCCCAACCCCAGCGTCTTCATAAGGACTGGGGCTGTTTGGCAGGAGAGACCAGCAGAGAGGAGCTGGAGAGACCAGCCTTCAGAGCAGAGAGAAACCATGCAGAGGCTGGTCCTGGTGGCCCTGCTGTTTGGACGGGGAGACCCTGTGTGCAGGCTGCAGGGGAAGGCTCAGCCCCCGGAGTTGGCCTACGATGGGGACCTTGTCATCGGAGGCATCTTCTCTTTCCGCACCAGGCAAAACGGGGTCGTTGACAGCTATGAGACGATTCCAGACGCACGTG
>BROE01000005.1:1249252-1279526 GCA_036571765.1 Plecoglossus altivelis | reverse complement strand
GCGGTCAGGGGGCCAGTTTCACCTGGATATTGAGAAAGTGATGTGGGGCGCTGGGGGTGGACGTGAGGTAAGACAAGGAAATAAAAATACACATTTGTGAAAAGGGGGAGTGTGGTTGTATTTTTTTAAATTGTGGTAGTACTTTGTATTTGAGTAGTATATTTTCAAAAAAAATATTTGCAGGACAAAAAACGTAGGAATTTAGTAACATTGCTACCAATGCCAGGATACTTGATCATCCCTTTACTAATGATTCTAGTATGTGTGAAGCTATCAGAGCTAATTATAACATATAGCATTATAGCATGGCTAATGGTGCTACATGAAATGTTGCTGACCAGTTTACTGTATATAATTCTGGCACTGCTAATAATACTAGACTATGCTATGCTAGCATTTCTAATAATGCCAGGTCGCTCCCCCAGGTACCAGTGTCTGTGTGCAGCACTCCCTGCCCCCCTGGCACCTGGAAGGCGGCACAGAAGGGCCGACCAATCTGCTGCTTCGACTGTCTGCGTTGCTCAGAGGGCGAGGTCAGCAGAGAGACAGGTACCTGGAATTGACAGGAGTTCTAATTCTAGATTCCGGAACTAACCGATCATGATCCTGTACTTGATTCTAATACTAGGATTCTAACTGACCAATTCTGACTGGGATCATTATTCTATTTTCCATTTCTGAAATTAACCGACTGTGATCTTGTTCTCCTTATACTGACTGTGATGTTCTTACTCTGGATTCAGGTTCTAAGTGACTCTGATCCTGGACTTTATCATACTGACATACTGATTCTGACTGGGTTTGTTATTCTAGATTCTGATACTGACTGACTCTGATTCTAACTGAGTCTGATTCTGAACTGACCTCTTCTCCCGACTCGGGCCCTTCCCTGTCAGGGTCGGTGGAGTGCAGTCGCTGTCCTGAGAGGTTCTGGTCCAGCCCAGACCACACTGAGTGTATCCCCCAGCAGGTGGACTTCCTGTCCACTGTGTGCCCCATGGTGGCCATGGATTATTTAGCCGTGGGCTAATTTCTTCCTATATCAGTGATTACCCTGGCTGTCTCTCTTTCTCTTGCCTTGCGCTCTGGAAAGATGATGCCCAGGAACAGCTTCTGTCTCCTCACAGTTTGTGTTCTCCGCAGTGTTCTCTCAACCTGTTTCTCAGCTTACCAATTGAAAATGTCTTTTTTAGGTGGATGGAACTGGTGGAGTATAAATTCATGAGCACAAAAAGAAATAATACAGTAAGAATAGATTGTTTAATCTTGCTGTGTCTGATCTGTCCACGTTTTAAATTGATCTTCTTTTCTCAGCTCCTTGTGATGAATCTTCATAGGTCCTCTTCCCAGGTGATGTGGCTCTCTGCCTGGCTGTGGTTGCTGGCCAGCCTCCCTGGACTGGTCCTGGGGCTACCAGGAGGGGGGCCCTGTCGGCTGTTAGCTAAGCCTGTGTCAGGCAGCGTTTATCGGGCAGGTGACGTGGTGATTGGGGGCCTGTTTCCTATCCATGTGAAAGCTCCAGGACCTGAGCTGGAGTTTAGGAGCAAGCGCAGTAATAGTAACTGTACCATGTAAGTGGTTTGTAAAACCAAATGTGTACAAATTACTTCAGAGTTGTCTGTGAAATGATTCCATCTCCCTCCCAGTTCCTTTAACACAGAACTCTTCTCCATCTTGCTCCCCTCTTTCAGTTTTAACCAGCGTGCGTACCGCTGGCTGCAGACCATGATCTTTGCTGTGGAGGAGGTGAACCGTAACCCTAGCCTCCTCCCTGGGCTGAGGCTGGGGTACCTGGCCTCAGACTCCTGCCTGGCTGAGGGCACCACCCTGGGGGCAGCCCTGGGCATGGTGACCGGGCAGGAGGACTCCGTATCGGGCACAGACTGTGGCACTACCCCCGAGGTGCCAGTCATCATCGGAGACGCCCGCTCTTCAGCCTCCATCGTAGTGGCTCAGACCCTGGGAGTGTTTGACCTGCCCATGGTAGGCAGGGAGGTTATTCATATTTCTTTTTTCTTTCCACTTCCTGACTTTGTTGCGACGCTCTGCCTTAACAGGAAGGACGATAACAAGGTCTAAATACTCCCGTGTGTCATGGCAAATTGTAATGGCTTTAATTATACTATAACCATACTGATTTTCTGCCATTGCTGTTTGTCTCCAGCGTTCAAATTGTTTCATGTGAATGTATCCTTTGTTACCCATGTACAGCCTTGTGTATTTACTTGTATATCTTTGCTACTATAATGTTAATATTTCCCCTCGTAGATGAATATAGTACCTACATTAAAATTTGGTTTTTACTTTTCCTCTCCTCTGTCACTTTTTCTCTCCCTCAATCTCTCTCCCCAGGTGAGCTATTTTGCATCCTGCGCGTGTTTGAGTGACAATAGGAAGTACCCCTCCTTCTTCAGGACTGTTCCCAGCGATGCCTTCCAGGCACGGGCCATGGCTTGGCTTCTGTCCCGGCTGGGCTGGACCTGGGTGGGCTTGGTGTCTGGGGACGATGACTATGGGAAGTACGGAGTCCAAATGCTGCTGCAGGAGCTGAGGGGGTCTGGAGTGTGTGTCTCTTACTCTGAGGTCATCTCCAAGGTATTCTAGACAAGACTGTGTTCATCCATCTGTATTGGCTTCGCTCTCTCTCTCTCTCTCTGATTCTTTCTCTCTTGCTTTTGCTCTTTTTGGTCCCCAAAGTAACGTATGTTTCTGATTTTGTCCATTCTCTTTCTCCCTCTTTCCTCTCTCTCATCCTCTTTCTCTTCTCTTAATTTTCTCTTCTCTCTCTGTAATCATCAATTTCTTCTCCCCTAAGGTCCATTCCCAGAGCAGGATCAGTCGGGTGGTGGACACCATCCAGAGGTCGTCTGCCACAGTTGTGGTGTTGTTTGCCATCTCCCAGGATGCACAGGTGAGCCTTGTCACTACAGGTCTGTCTCATATACTCACAATTAATGCAGGTCCACTTGCAGCTACATCTTGCATTTTTGCCATATATGCATCATTAGAATATAGCAGGTTAATGATGCCCTATGCCTACATTTTGTGTAGTCCTGATATCTGCCTTTAGCACAATTTCACAGAGAACAGCGGCTTTATGTATAACTTATCTGCGGTCCACATACAACATTATGTAAAAGAAAGATCTGTCGACTTCTCTGCCAGAAAAAGACAACATCCCTCATCCTGTTGTTCATTCCACAGTTTCTGTTAAAAGAAGTAGTCCGTCAGAACATTACAGATAAGCAGTGGGTCGCTACCGAGGGCTGGGTCACCTTCACCAGCCTCTCAGTCTCTGAGAACCTCCCCTCGCTGGCCGGCACCATCGGGTTTGCCCTCCGGAGGGCCCCTATCCCTGGGCTGGGAGCTTTCCTGACCCGGCTGAGGCCAGACGGGCCATCGCCCCATCACGACCCCTTCCTCAAGGAATTGTGGGAAGACATGTTTGGGTGTTCGCTGGAGGCTGGTCAGGGCATTGCTCGGCTGTGTTCAGGATCAGAGGTCATAGGTCAGTGGAGCTGTTAATGGAAAACTGTCTTCATAACAGAGAAGGTCTTGACCGACTCTGTTTGACACGATTTTCATGTAAATCTTTTTGGAATCTCGTTTTTATTGTCAAACCCAGTGGGAGGGGAGAGTCTGTATGCAGACGTGTCACAGCTGAGGGCCACCTACAATGTGTACAAGGCCGTGTACGCCATCGCCCACGCTCTGCATGGTATATTGACCTGCCCTCCTGGAAACCAGTGTCCCAATCTCCAGCACCTGCGGCCCAAAGACGTGAGCCAACCTTTCACATCATACTGAATAAGGATTCAAAAGGATTACTATTCCTTCAAGGATTATTAGTCTATATCATTCTATCTTGTATGATTCTGATCTATGTACATACTGGGAGTTGATCGGTCTCTTACAGATTGTTCAGTACCTGAGAGATGTGAACTTCACCACACATGTGGGTGAACCCGTCCACTTCAACCACAATGGAGATCCACCTGCTTCCTATGACATCATCAACTGGCACGTGACCCCAAAGGGTGGGGTGGATTTTGCCACTGTCGGTCATTTTATCACATCTGAGCGGTCAGGGGGCCAGTTTCACCTGGATATTGAGAGAGTGATGTGGGGCGCTGGGGGTGGACGTGAGGTAAGACAAGGAAATAAAAATACACATTTGTGAAAAGGGGAGAGTGTGGTTGTATTTTTTTAAATTGTGGTAGTACTTTGTATTTGAGTAGTATATTTTCAAAAAAAATATTTGCAGGACAAAAAACGTAGGAATTTAGTAACATTGCTACCAATGCCAGGATACTTGATCATCCCTTTACTAATGATCCTAGTATGTGTGAAGCTAGCAGAGCTAATTATAACATATAGCATTGTAGCATGGCTAATGATGCTACATGAAATGTTGCTGACCAGTTTACTCTATATAATTCTGGCACTGCTAATAATACTAGACTATGCTATGCTAGCATTGCTAATAATGCCAGGTCGCTCCCCCAGGTACCAGTGTCTGTGTGCAGCACTCCCTGCCCCCCTGGCACCTGGAAGGCGGCACAGAAGGGCCGACCAATCTGCTGCTTCGACTGTCTGCGTTGCTCAGAGGGCGAGGTCAGCAGAGAGACAGGTACCTGGAATTGACAGGAGTTCTAATTTTAGATTCCGGAACTAACCGATCATGATCCTGGACTTCTAATACTAGGATTCTAACTGACCAATTCTGACTGGGATCATTATTCTATTTTCCATTTCTGAAATGAACCGACTGTGATCTTGTTCTCCTCATACTGACTGTGATGTTCTTACTCTGGATTCAGGTTCTAAGTGACTCTGATCCTGGACTTTATCATACTGACATACTGATTCTGACTGGGTTTGTTATTCTAGATTCTGATACTGACTGACTCTGATTCTAACTGAGTCTGATTCTGAACTGACCTCTTCTCCCGACTCGGGCCCTTCCCTGTCAGGGTCGCTGGAGTGCAGTCGCTGTCCTGAGAGGTTCTGGTCCAGCCCAGACCACACTGAGTGTATCCCCCAGCAGGTGGACTTCCTGTCCTTCAGTGACAGCATGGGGATAGTCCTGTCTGTCATCTCTGTTGTCGGGGCAACGCTAACAGCTGCAACCTTAATTACTTTTATTTGTCACCGACACACGCCCCTGGTACGTGTACAGATTCTGCACTGTAACATCATCACATAATTGTAGTCTCATACAGTTTGGTTTCCTGTATAATGTTTTTGTATTTATTCATCCCTTTAGGTCCGGGCCAACAACTCAGAGCTGAGCTTCCTGCTTCTGCTGTCACTCAAGCTCTGCTTCCTGTGTTCGCTAGCTTTCATTGGTCGGCCCGAACCTTGGTCTTGCATGCTGAGGCACACCCTGTTTGGGATTAGCTTCGTGCTGTGCCTCTCCTGCCTGCTGAGCAGAACAGTGGTGGTTCTGGTGGCCTTCCGCTCCACCCTCCCTGGAGAGAACCTGATGCGGTACCTGGGTCCCAACCAGCAGAGGCTGGGCATCTCTCTCTGCACGCTGGTACAGGTGGGCCTGACAAGCTTACAATGTAATGAACTGATGGTACAGCAAGCGGTGGCACCAAGCGGTTATAAAATCAAGGCTTTCTGTTCCCAGGTGCTGATCTGTGTGTTCTGGCTGTCCCTGGCCCCCCCTCGGCCCACAGAGAGGGGCATCAGAGGAGATCGAGGGCCCAAGATCTTGTTGGAGTGTAATGTAGGCTCCGTGGTAGGCTTTTCTCTGGTCCTGGGATACATCGGCCTGCTGGCCTCCCTCTGCCTCCTCCTGGCCTTCCTGGCCAGGAAACTACCGGACAACTTCAACGAGGCCAAGCTCATCACCTTCAGCATGCTGATCTTCTGCGCCGTGTGGGTGGCGTTCGTCCCTGCCTACGTCAGCTCTCCAGGGAAGTTCACGGTTGCCGTGGAGATCTTTGCCATCCTGGCCTCCAGTTACGGACTTCTGGTCTGCATCTTCGCCCCAAAGTGTTACATCATCCTGCTGAGGCCTGAGAGAAACACCAAGAAACATATGATGGCCAAATAACATCCAAAACGTCTGTATGATAATACTTTGCTGCTGCTTTTAGTTACTTCATTGAGATCTGTTGATTTTCGAGACAAATCTTCACATTTTAAAATAAGTTCATTTAACGAGATGTTGTTCAAGTACACTTCATCTCATATCTTACAAATGTCCTTTATTTGGTCAAGAATGTTTAATTATTCTAGCCTACTTCGTCCAAAAGTTAGTCTGTTGTATGTCCATAACTATTGAATAATAATAAAAGACAGCGTTTAGAAACAACTGTCTTTATTCTGGCTCTCCTTGTCAACATCCATCCATCCATTTTCTTCCGCTTATTCGGAGCCGGGGTCGTGGGGGCAGCAGTCTGAGCAGGGATGCCAGACTTCCTTCGTCCCACACACACACCTCCTTCATGCTCCTCCGGGGGGTATCCCGCCACGTTCCCAGGCCAACCAAGAGACATAGTCCCTCCAACTTGTCCTGGGTCTCCCCCGGGGCCACCTCCCAGTGGGACATACCCGCCACACTCCCAAGGGAGGCATCCAGGAGGTATCGAAACAGATGCCCTAGCCACCTTAGCTGGCTCCTCTTGACGTGGAGGAGCAGCGGCTCTACTCCGAGCTCCTCCCGTGTGACCTAGCTCCTCACCCTATCTCTAAAGGAGCGCCCGGCCACCCTGCGGAGGACACTCATTTTGACCGCTTGCATCTCGTCCTTTCGGTCATTACCCAAAGTTCATGTCAATAAGTGAGAGTAGGAACGTAGATCGACCGATAAATCGAGAGCTTTGCCTTTTGGCACAGATCCTTCTTGACCACAACTGTCCGGTACAGAGCCTGAATCACTGCAGCCACTGCACCAATACGCCTGTCAATCTCACGTTCCATCCTTCCTTCACTCGTGAACAAGACCCCGAGATATTTGAAGTCTTCCACTTCAGGCAAGGACTCCCAACCCACCAGAAGGGAGCAAGCCACCTTTTTCCGGTCGAGAACCATGGCCTTGGATTTGGAGGTGCTGATTCTCATTCCGGCCGCTTCGCAATCGGCTGCAAACCGCTGCAGTGCACGCTGCAGGTCCCGATCCGATGAAGCCATCAGGACAACATTATCTGCGGATAGCATAGATGTGATTCTGTGCTCCCCGAACCAGACACCCTAAGGCCCCTGGCTGTGCCTAGAAATTCTGTGCATAAAAACAATGAACAGAACCGGTGACAAAGGGCAGCCCTGGCAGAGTCCAACATGCACCGGGAACAAGTGCAACCTAGTACCGCCAATGCGAACACAGCTCCTGTTCCGTACATAAAGGGATCGGACTGCCCTGAGCAAAGGGCCCTGGACCTCGTACTCCCGGCAGACCTCCCACAGGGCACTACGAGAGACACGGTCGAACACCTTCTCCAGATCCACAAAGCACATGTGAACTGGTTGGGCAAACTCCCATGAACCCTCAAGCACCCGATGGAGAGTATAGAGCTGGTCCAGTGTTCTACAACCAGGATGAAAACCACACTGCTCCTCCTGAATCCGAGGTTCGACTATCAGTTGGATTTTCCTCTAGTATCCTGGCTTAGACCTTACCGGGGAGGCTGACAAGTGTGATCCCCCTGTAGATGAAACACACTCTCCGGTCCCAACTACAACTCGCTTAGTCTGGCTAGTCACCTAGGACAAGTTTGTCTTACGAGACCCTACCAGGTGCTTATTGCCCCCAACAACATATCTCCTAGGATCATCCGAGCACTCAAACCCCTCCACCACATTAAGGTCAACAGCACACTGTAAATTTGAACACTAACTTCTAGATGATCATATTTTAGATACCCTGGTTCGTATTTTACATTTTAATATGATCATCAAAATATTACTTCTGGTTATTTCTTTTCATGATTTCAGGTATGTCTGCTTTGGTTGTGGGTTCCACATGCTGTGACCAAGCAGGAAGCTGTCAGGACCATTAATACCGAGACACACAGCATAACTGCCTTTGTCTAGAAATATGAGCTCTCTGACTTTAATGCATCTGACATCACTGCAGATCATTTCTTGAGTCCTATTTGTTTTCTGCTACTTCAGCTCGAATCAGCGAACTGATCAAAATATAAAGCCCAACCTCAACAGAAGCCATGTTGTCGATGGAGACGGACATTCTTTGTAACTCACGTTCAACAATTGGAATCGTAAAACAAAAGTAATGCAACATGGTTTCAGAAGGCCTCTAAGCACCACTATTACAACATGCTCACGTGGCTTCTCCCTAATCACCCCACCCCTTCCCTCAGAATGCCCTTCCCTCCCTGTCTCACTGTGTGCCCCATGGTGGCCATGGATTATTTAGCCGCGGGCTAATTTCTTCCTATATCAGTGATACCCTGCCAGTCTCTTCTTTCTTCCTTGCCTTCGCTCTGGAAGGATGATGCCCAGGAACAGTTCTGTCTCCTCACAGTTGTTCTCGCAGTGTCTCTCTCATCCTGTTTCTCTGCTTACCAATTGAAAATGTCTTTTTTAGGTGGATGGAACTGGTGGAGTATAAATTCATGAGCACAAAAAGAAATGTACAGTGAGAATAGATTGTTTAATCTTGCCGTGTCTGATATGTCCACCTTTTAAATTGATCTTCTTTTCTCAGCTCCTTGTGATGAATCTTCATAGGTCCTCTTCCCAGGTGATGTGGCTCTCTGCCTGGCTGTGGTTGCTGGCCAGCCTCCATGGACTGGTCCTGGGGCTACCAGGAGGGGGGCCCTGTCGGCTGTTAGCTAAGCCTGTCTCAGGCAGCGTTTATCGGGCAGGTGACGTGGTGATTGGGGGCCTGTTTCCTATCCATGTGGAAGCTCCAGAACCTGAGCTGGAGTTTAGGAGCAAGCGCAGTAATAGTAACTGTACCATGTAAGTGGTTTGTAAAACCAAATGTGTACAAATGATTTTAGAGTTGTCTGTAAAATGATTCCATCTCCCTCACACTTCCTTTAACACAAAACTCTTAGCCATCTTGCTCCCCTCTTTCAGTTTTAACCAGCGTGCGTACCGCTGGCTGCAGACCATGATCTTTGCTGTGGAGGAGGTGAACCGTAACCCTAGCCTCCTCCCTGGGCTGAGGCTGGGGTACCTGGCCTCAGACTCCTGCCTGGCTGAGGGCACCACCCTGGGGGCAGCCCTGGGCATGGTGACCGGGCAGGAAGACTCCGTATCGGGCACAGACTGTGGCACTACCCCCGAGGTGCCAGTCATCATCGGAGACGACCGTTCTTCATCCTCCATCGTAGTGGCTCAGACCCTGGGAGTGTTTGACCTGCCCATGGTAGGCAGGGAGGTTATTCATATTCCTTTTTTCTTTCCACTTCCTGACTTTGTTGCGACGCTCTGCCTTAACACGAAGGACAATAACAAGGTCTAAATACTCCCGTGTGTCATGGCAAATTGTAATGGCTTTAATTATACTATAACCATACTGATTTTCTGCCATTGCTGTTTGTCTTCAGCGAACCAATTGTTTAATGTGAATGTATCCTCTTTTTTTTACCCATGTACAGCCCTGTGTATTTATTTGTATATCTTTGCTACTATAATGTTAATATTTCCCCTCGAAGATGAATATAGTACTTTTTTTTTTTTTTTTTTACTTTTCCTCTCCTCTGTCACTTTTTCTCTCCCTCAATTTCTCTCCTCTCTCCCCAGGTGAGCTACTTTGCATCCTGCGCGTGTTTGAGTGACAATAGGAAGTATCCCTCCTTCTTCAGGACTGTTCCCAGCGATGCCTTCCAGGCACGCGCCATGGCTTGGCTTCTGTTCCGGCTGGGCTGGACCTGGGTGGGCTTGGTGTCTGGGGACGATGACTATGGGAAGTACGGGGTCCAAATGCTGCTGCAGGAGCTGAGGGGGTCTGGAGTGTGTGTCTCCTACTCTGAGGTCATCCCCAAGGTATTCTAGACAAGACTGTGTTCATTCATCTGCATGGGCTTCGCTCTCTCTCTCTCCCTCCCTTTCTGATTCTGTCTCTCTTGCTTTAAATCTCTGAGGTCCCGAAAGTACTGTCTAAAGACCTGCCTCATTGTTTTCACGTCAGTATCTGTGTCTGATTTAGTATATTCTCTTTTTTTCTCTCTCCTCTCTCATTCTCTCCTCTTAAAATTTCTTTTCTCTCTCTCTCTCTCTAATCTTCACCTTCTCTTTCCCTAAGGTCCATTCCCAGAGCAGGATCAGTCGGGTGGTGGACACCATCCAGAGGTCGTCTGCCACAGTTGTGGTGGTGTTTGCCATCTCCCAGGATGCACAGGTGAGCCTTGTCACTACAGGTCTGTCTCCGATACTCACAGTATAATTTCACTTGTAGCTTTATCTTGTTTTAGTTTCATACATTCATGAGAAGAATATAGCAAAGCAGGGATGCCCTTTGTCTATATTTTGTGTGGCTCTGTCTGCCACTGTCACGTATTCACAGAGAATGCCAGCCGTATGTGTACCAGAAAAAGGGGAGTTCCCTCAGCCTGTTGTTCATTCCACAGTTTCTGTTAAAAGAAGTAGTCCGTCAGAACATTACAGATAAGCAGTGGGTCGCTACCGAGGCCTGGGTCACCTTCACCAGCCTCTCAGTTCCTGAGAACCTCCCCTCGCTGGCCGGCACCATAGGGTTTGCCCTCCGGAGGGCCCCTATCCCTGGGCTGGGAGCTTTCCTGACCCAGCAGAGGCCAGACAGGCCATCGCCCCATCACGACCCCTTCTTCAGGGAATTGTGGGAGGAGCTGTTTGGGTGTTCGATGGAGGCCGGTCAGGGCATTGCTCGGCTGTGTTCAGGATCAGAGGTCATAGGTCAGTGGAGCTGTTAAACAAAAACTGTCTTCTTTATAACAGAGATGGTCTTGACTGACTCCGTTTGAAACGATTTTCATGTCGTAAATCTGTTTGTTTCGATTTGTCAAACCCAGTGGAGGGGGAGAGTCTGTATGCAGATGTATCACAGCTAAGGGGCACCTACAATGTGTACAAGGCCGTGTACGCCATCGCCCACGCTCTGCATGGCATATTGACCTGCCCTCCTGGAAACCAGTGTCCCAACCTCCAGCACCTGCGGCCCAAAGACGTGAGCCAACCTTTCACATCATACTGAATAAGGCTTTTGAAACACGTATTAAAAGGGATTACTATTCCTTCAAGGATTATTAGTCTTTATCATTCTAGCCTGTATGATTCAGATCTATGTACATACTGGGAGTTGATTGGTCTCTTACAGATTGTTCAGTACCTGAGAGATGTGAACTTCACCACACATGTGGGTGACCCCGTCCACTTCAACCAGAATGGAGATCCACCTGCTTCCTATGACATCATCAACTGGCACGTGACCCCAAAGGGTGGGATGGATTTTGCCACTGTCGGACATTTTGTCACATCCGAGGGATCAGGGGGCCAGTTTCACCTGGAATTTGAGAGAGTGATGTGGGGTGCTGGGGGTGGACGTCAGGTAAGACTGAAAGAAATTTAGAAAAGACATGAGCAAAAGTGCAGTATCTTTTCAAGTATTTTGGGGGAATACTGGAAACTCTTTGTGTGTTATGTTTGCACACAAAAAAAGAACAAAAAAAAGTCTAGATTTGATTCATTTGAATGGTTGAAAAAATTATTTAGACAAAACGTTTTGAATGTTTGACAAATGTTCTCGACAAGACGTACGGGAAAAAGGTTAGACTCTATGGCCTTAACTTGCCATCTTTATTCATTAGTATGATATAAGGCGTATTTACTAGCGTCACAGAGGTAGACGCAGGGATCTAGTCTCACGCATTCGCAGATAATTTCTCAATCTGAAATTTGATATCATGTCCCGCTATACACAATCAATGGACGAGGCACATATTTTTAAGGTTTATTTTTTGACTTTAGTTAAAACCAGCTAATCAGAAACATCACCGGTTATCGTTAGCGTTCTTGCTACGTTAACGGGCCTTCGAACCCTTTGACCAGTCTGGTTTCCTTGGAAACGATAAACTAACTGCTACCTAGCGATTAGCACCCTGGCTCGAAATACATTCTGTTTCATTTAGGAGGACAGAATATTTGGAAAAAATATCATGTTTACCACAAAACAATATAGCTCTAACATTAATATATCTGAATGGAGTCTGACAGACGTTAAAATGACGTCCTTCCTTCAAATGTTTAGACAGGTGTAGGGCTAGCTAGTTTGAAAACAACCGAGAAGCTGGTCTGCTAACTCACCTCACTTTGGAATACTAAAATAAAGCAAAGACGCTAGAGCTAATATCCTATAATGAACGACAGTATAATGGCACTTTACTAAACGAATTACAAGGGTATGAACCATTGTGCGACGTTTACCTACCTGATGGAATAATGAAAAAGTGAGTCGAGTGGTCTTTCGCGGCTTTTCGATTCAGATGTTAACTGTCAACTGAGGAACGCAGCGCGAGCCCAATGACTTTATAACCGCGGTGATCTCGTGCCCTTTGCAACTCACAATGAAAAAGCTACAAATAAGCAAGTTGTCGATTACATACATAACCCGTGTGCCACAGTAATGATGTCTGTTGATAAGGTCAGTATTGCAAATGATGCCTGTACATATTGTACGATGCTAGAAATGTCAGGAGTATACAATTGCTTACAAAAACAGAATATATGATGCTGGCATTGCTATTAATGCCAGTACATACTGTATGATGGTCGCAATGTCAGTATTTTAAACATTTCTAACAATGACAGGATATTTGATGCTAGCATTGCTGTAGGTGTGCAGATATGATGTGCTAGCATTGCTAATGATACCAGGACGCTCCCCCAGGTACCTGTGTCTGTGTGCAGCACTCCCTGCCCCCCTGGCACCTGGAAGGCGGCACAGAAGGGCCGACCAATCTGCTGCTTCGACTGTCTGCCCTGCTCAGAGGGCGAGGTCAGCAGAGAGACAGGTACCTGGAATTGACAGGAGTTCTAATTCTAGATTCCGATTCTCACATTAACCAATTATGATCCTGGACTTTATCATACTGACATACTGATTCTGACTGGGATTGTAGTTATAGATTCTGATACTGACTCTGATTGTAACTGAGTTTGATTCTAAACTGACCTCTTCTCCTGACTCGGGCCCTTCCCTGTCAGGGTCGGTGGAGTGCAGTCGCTGTCCTGAGAGGTTCTGGTCCAGCCCAGACCACACTGAGTGTATCCCCCAGCAGGTGGACTTCCTGTCCCTCAGTGACAGCATGGGAATAGTCCTGTCCGTCATCTCTGTTGTCGGGGCAACGCTAACAGCTGCAACCTTGATTACTTTTATTTGTCACCGACACACGCCCCTGGTACGTGTACACAGATTGATTTTAGAACATGCTACACTGTAACATCATCACATAATTGTAGTCTCATAAAGTTTGGTTTCCTGTATAATGTTTTTGTATTTATTCATCCCTTTAGGTCCGGGCCAACAACTCAGAGCTGAGCTTCCTGCTTCTGCTGTCACTCAAGCTCTGCTTCCTGTGTGCGCTAGCTTTCATTGGTCGGCCAGGGCCTTGGTCTTGCATGCTGAGGCACACCCTGTTTGGGATTAGCTTCGTGCTGTGCCTCTCCTGCCTGCTGAGCAGAACAGTGGTGGTTCTGGTGGCCTTCCGCTCCACCCTCCCTGGAGAGAACCTGATGCGGTACCTGGGTCCCAACCAGCAGAGGCTGGGCATCTCTCTATGCACGCTGGTACAGGTGGGCCTGACAAGCTTTCAATGTAATGAACTGATGGTACAGCAAGCAGTGACACCAGGCGGTTATAAAATCAAGGCTTTCTGTTCCCAGGTGCTGATCTGTGTGCTGTGGCTGTCCCTGGCCCCCCCTCGGCCCACAGAGAGGGGCATTAGAGGAGATCAAGGGCCCAAGATCTTGTTGGAGTGTGCTGTGGGCTCTATTGCAGGCTTCTCCCTGGTCCTGGGATACATCGGCCTGCTGGCCTCCCTCTGCCTCCTCCTGGCCTTCCTGGCCAGGAAACTACCGGACAACTTCAACGAGGCCAAGCTCATCACCTTCAGCATGCTGATCTTCTGCGCCGTGTGGGTGGCGTTCGTCCCTGCCTACGTCAGCTCTCCAGGGAAGTTCACGGTTGCCGTGGAGATCTTTGCCATCCTGGCCTCCAGTTACGGACTTCTGGTCTGCATCTTTGCCCCAAAGTGTTACATCATCCTGCTGAGGCCTGAGAGAAACACGAAGAGGCATATGATGGCCAAATAACATGAAGACCTTCTGTATGATAATACTTTGCTGTTGCTTCTAGTGACTTCATTGAGGTTTATGAATTTTCGAGAGAAATCTTCTAATGTTATTAAACTAAAAGTTAACATCATTCACAAAGCTTTTTCTCAAATCTTACTAGTCAGCCCCAGCTACTTTCTTCGGGTCAAAAACGTAAAAATTATAAAGTGTACTGTACAGTGTGTAGCCCAACGGTAAACTCGGGTATTTTAGTGCAAGAGAAACTGGGTGGGTTATGATGGATCCCTCTTATTCTCCCATGTAAACGTTTATTTACTTTAAATAAATAATAAGTGACTATTAAATAAATAATAAGTGACAACTGATTTTCAAAAAAGTAAATACTAATTTATTTTACATGATCAAAGGGAGATTAATAATTTGTCATTTTATTTCATGACAGTGATTAAAACTAAAGGTTTTATTACTTTATCCTTCCTGTGTTTTGTGACCACTTTTTATTGGTCATTTGATTATTCACGCTGTATTGTCAGTAGTGTTTGTCTGCATGCACGTAAAAAGGTACATGTGACTGGATAGAACGAATCGGATGAGAAAGCGGGAAGACGTTTGTTGTCTTTTTTTTTTGCCTGACTCGCTCGCTCTCGCTCTCTCTCGCTGGACGCTCGTACGTGTAGAGAGAAGGAAAGGACGCTAAAAAAAGAGCCACTAAAGTCGACGAAACTGAGAGGGAGTATCAGAGAAGGGGACCGCGGATGTTGGTGACTGTGTGAAACGAGGGACCGAGCGAGAAACGAGGCCGGCGACTCGTCTGATGGAGCGGGTTCCGCGATCGGAGGTAGCCGAGCTTGCTAGCTAGCCACGGCGGACGCATGCTAGGCGGAGCTATTGATAAATCGCACCGCATCTGAGAATCCGGACCAGTCTTTTCGACGCCCTCAATGTTTGTATGTGTCAATTCAGCACACTCAATGTTTTGCGAGACCAAAAACAGGCCTGCAAGGTTGTTTTTTCTCTTTTTTCGTCGTTCGAATCGTGAGTAAACTGGAACACTTGAGCACAACACTGCATTAGCTAACACTTGTTACAGGACACTTGTCACGTTTTGTAAATTTCTCTGTGCATTCTAAATATTTTGGTATAAAACGTGTGAATTAAAGGGATTAAGGTTATTATTTAATTGTTTGGGATATCTTTTGGTTATTTATTTTTGTACATTTTGTCATAATCAGGGACTTTTATATCGTGTTTTTAGGGGAAGTCTTATATTTGATTTGCCAAATCCTTTTGATTCATTAAACAAGGGTTGTACCCATTTATTTTCTAAATTAAAAACCATCTATGGGTCTCATTATTGTTAAATATTCCTGTTAAAAGGTTTTACAGTTGAGTAGAAACTCATCAGATGCAACTTCGTGTTATCCACCTGAACTACAACGAACCCATGCACCCCCATTCTCACGTATGTAACATACAGAGTGGTTGTATGGGTGCTTCAAGTGTAAAGGAACAACTAAAGTTATTGTGGCTTTTGTGTCTTTGTAAAGTATTCTGTAGACACATTATGCATCATTTGTAAATTCAAATATTAATCATTTCATTATTTATTATGATCTCATTCATATCTTGAACGGTAATACTCATTTAATTATTCATTCTTCTTCATACAAAGTTTATTTCTGAATCGGTTTTATTCGCCATGCAAGATACACAAGCACAGAATTTACTGTGCTTGTGTATTTATTTCTGTTTATGATAGAAGTGTTGTGTGCTATCAGAACAATAACGTGTTTAGGTTTCATCATGCAGTTTCTCTTCGTACTGTGTATTCTGTCTGTTCACAAAAACACTTACACTCTGACTCTGACCTCTGAGTTCGTCCTATGTCTTGTGTGGCTGTGTGACTTACGACATGAAACCCAACCTCGACAGATGACATGTCATTGGTTGAGACAGACATTTTTTTGTTTGTCCTGTTCAACAACAGGAATTGCAGAAAGGAAACCAACACCAATTGGTATCAGAAGGTGCTGAAGTTATTACCTTACCTAAGAAGCAGTCTACCTGTATTAGGTGGCCCCTCCTCCTCTGAAAGCTTCACTAGGATTGGCTCAGTTGAGACTTGGGCAGCATCCGATTGGTCTGTCTTCCGTCTATCGTCGTTGGGCTCTCCTCTTTCCTCAACCAATGCGGTTGCTTCTGGAGCTAATTTAGTGTATCCCCACATGCATTTTTCTCCAGTTATCCCACTGCTTCCCAGATGAAAGTAAACAGACACAATAACAGTTCAAAGCACTGTGTGCTTTATTAGTATTCAAAAGACATTTGGACATAACGTGCTACATGGACGTTTCTGTCAAAAAAAATGGACTGACGCTTAGTGAGAAATGATCAAAGTGTAGGACTCGCTTTCTATCACATTATTAAAACGTTCAGTTCTGCAGAATGTTCAGTATCAAGCAAACCATCTGTCACAATGGGAAATATATATCACTGCACCGGTATGTAAAACAAATGGATCTCTAAGTGGTCATGGTAAAGTATTGGAGATCTTGTGTTATTTGGCCATCATCTGTTTCTTAGTGTTTCTCTCAGGCCTCAGCAGGATGATGTAACACTTTGGGGCGAAGATGCAGACCAGAAGTCCGTAACTGGAGGCCAGGATGGCAAAGATCTCCACGGCAACCGTGAACTTCCCTGGAGAGCTGACGTAGGCAGGGACGAACGCCACCCACACGGCGCAGAAGATCAGCATGCTGAAGGTGATGAGCTTGGCCTCGTTGAAGTTGTCCGGTAGTTTTCTGGCCAGGAAGGCCAGGAGGAGGCAGAGGGAGGCCAGCAGGCCGATGTATCCCAGGACCAGGGAGAAGCCTGCAATAGAGCCCACAGCACACTCCAACAAGATCTTGGGCCCTCGATCTCCTCTGATGCCCCTCTCTGTGGGCCGAGGGGGGGCCAGGGACAGCCAGAACACACAGATCAGCACCTGGGAACAGAAAGCCTTGATTTTATAACCGCCTGGTGTCACTGCTTGCTGTACCATCAGTTCATTACATTGTAAGCTTGTCAGGCCCACCTGTACCAGCGTGCATAGAGAGATGCCCAGCCTCTGCTGGTTGGGACCCAGGTACCGCATCAGGTTCTCTCCAGGGAGGGTGGAGCGGAAGGCCACCAGAACCACCACTGTTCTGCTCAGCAGGCAGGAGAGGCACAGCACGAAGCTAATCCCAAACAGGGTGTGCCTCAGCATGCAAGACCAAGGTTCGGGCCGACCAATGAAAGCTAGCGAACACAGGAAGCAGAGCTTGAGTGACAGCAGAAGCAGGAAGCTCAGCTCTGAGTTGTTGGCCCGGACCTAAAGGGATGAATAAATACAAAAACATTATACAGGAAACCAAACTTTATGAGACTACAATTATGTGATGATGTTACAGTGCAGAATCTGTACACGTACCAGGGGCGTGTGTCGGTGACAAATAAAAGTAATTAAGGTTGCAGCTGTTAGCGTTGCCCCGACAACAGAGATGACAGACAAGACTATTCCCATGCTGTCACTGAGGGACAGGAAGTCCACCTGCTGGGGGATACACTCAGTGTGGTCTGGGCTGGACCAGAACCTCTCAGGACAGCGACTGCACTCCACCGACCCTGACAGGGAAGGGCCCGAGTCGGGAGAAGAGGTCAGTTTAGAATCAGACTCAGTTAGAATCAGAGTCAGTCAGTATCAGAATCTAGAATAACAAACCCAGTCAGAATCAGTATGTCAGTATGATAAAGTCCAGGATCAGAGTCACTTAGAACCTGAATCCAGAGTAAGAACATCACAGTCAGTATGAGGAGAACAAGATCACAGTCGGTTCATTTCAGAAATGGAAAATAGAATAATGATCCCAGTCAGAATTGGTCAGTTAGAATCCTAGTATTAGAATCAAGTCCAGGATCATGATCGGTTAGTTCCGGAATCTAGAATTAGAACTCCTGTCAATTCCAGGTACCTGTCTCTCTGCTGACCTCGCCCTCTGAGCAACGCAGACAGTCGAAGCAGCAGATTGGTCGGCCCTTCTGTGCCGCCTTCCAGGTGCCAGGGGGGCAGGGAGTGCTGCACACAGACACTGGTACCTGGGGGAGCGACCTGGCATTATTAGCAATGCTAGCATAGCATAGTCTAGTATTATTAGCAATACTAGCTAGCTAACCTATTACTATTAGCAATTTTAAAATCCTGTCATGGCTAGCATCATACAGTATGTACTGGCATCATTAGCAATGCAAAGCTTGTATACAGACATCCTTATTGTAGCACACAGGATATGTATTGTATTTATACCCGTTTCTTTATTAGTAGCATTTGTATTGTAAGTTACAATGGGCATAAAATCACTGTAGTAATGAAAGCACTAAGCTCATGCATTGAATTTGTTTTATAAAGTTAAGGCCTACCTTTATATTGTAACACTTGTAAATTGAAGTATATTACTTGTCTTTGCTACAGTTTTATATTTTAGAGAATGGTCAGTAAGGTTTCTAGTTTCTCGTTTAGAAAAGTTTTTTTTTCATAGTTTTTAAGCTGTTAAAGATTTTTTTCGATACCGTTTTTTGAAAAGATTTTTTCAACATTTACAAATATCTAATATTTTCATGTGACTTGCTTTCAACATATGTGTTGCTGCACCTTTGAACATATTTTTCCTTACCTCACGTCCACCCCCAGCGCCCCACATCACTCTCTCAATATCCAGGTGAAACTGGCCCCCTGACCGCTCAGATGTGACAAAATGTCCGACAGTGGCAAAATCCACCCCACCCTTTGGGGTCACGTGCCAGTTGATGATGTCATAGGAAGCAGGTGGATCTCCATTGTGGTTGAAGTGGACGGGGTCACCCACATGTGTGGTGAAGTTCACATCTCTCAGGTACTGAACAATCTGTAAGAGACCAATCAACTCCCAGTATGTACATAGATCAGAATCATACAAGATAGAATGATATAGACTAATAATCCTTGAAGGAATAGTAATCCTTTTGAATCCTTATTCAGTATGATGTGAAAGGTTGGCTCACGTCTTTGGGCCGCAGGTGCTGGAGGTTGGGACACTGGTTTCCAGGAGGGCAGGTCAATATGCCATGCAGAGCATGGGCGATGGCGTACACGGCCTTGTACACATTGTAGGTGGCCCTCAGCTGTGATACATCTGCATATGTACTCTCCCCCTCCACTGGATTTAAACCAATTAGAGAATCACACAAAAACATGGTTAACAGTGACTGTCAATTCGACAAAAAGTATGACAACACAATGCTTCATGTAGTGATGATCAATACAGTCATTCTTCCCTTTAACAGCTCCACTGACCTATGACCTCTGATCCTGAACACAGCCGAGCGATGCCCTGACCAGCCTCCAGCGAACACCCAAACATGTCTTCCCACAATTCCCTGAGGAAGGGGTCGTGATGGGGCGATGGCCCGTCTGGCCTCAGCCGGGTCAGGAAAGCTCCCAGCCCAGGGATAGGGGCCCTCCGGAGGGCAAACCCGATGGTGCCGGCCAGCGAGGGGAGGTTCTCAGGAACTGTGAAGCTCGTCTCAGACACCCAGGCCTCGGTAGCGATCCACTGCTTATCTGTAATGTTCTGACGGACCACTTCCTTCATGAGGGCCTGCAGGGGAAAAAAAACAGGAAGGAGTAAGATGCTGCTGTCTGAAGCACCGATCTGACGTTTCCAGCCAAAACAAGAAGGTAAATAGTAACATGTATACTTATGTGTATACTATGTTAACCAGAGTTTTTATAAAGATTCTAAATTAAATATTTATGAATATACATTTAATATACATTCTGTTAGAGTCTGTTTGTATATGATTCTTTTCCACAGATGTACATGTAACTTATGCTAAAGAAGCCAGCTGTATTCTAATGACGCATATATGGCAACAATGCCAGATGTAGCTGCAAGTGGACGTGCATTAATTGTGAGTATATGAGACAGACCTGTAGTGACAAGGCTCACCTGTGCATCCTGGGAGATGGCAAACACCACCACAACCGTAGCAGACGACCTCTGGATGGTGTCCACCACCCGACTGATCCTGCTCTGGGAATGGACCTTAGGGGAGAAGAAATTGACGATTACAGAGAGAGAGAGAGAGAGAGAGAGAGAGAGAAGAGAAAATTAAGAGAAGAGAAAGAGGATGAGAGAGAAGAGAATATACCAAATCAGAAACAAATACTGACGCGAGAACAATGAGGCAGGTATCAGACAATGATTTGGGGACTTTAGAGAGCAAACGCAAGAGACAGAATCAGAGAGAGAGGGGGAGGGAGAGAGAGAGAGCGCAAATGCAGATGGATGAACACAGTCTTGTCTAGAATACCTTGGGGATGACCTCAGTGTAGGAGACACACACTCCAGACCCCCTCAGCTCCTGCAGCAGCATTTGGACCCCGTACTTCCCATAGTCATCGTCCCCAGACACCAAGCCCACCCAGGTCCAGCCCAGCCGGGACAGAAGCCAAGCCATGGCCCGTGCCTGGAAGGCATCGCTGGGAACAGTCCTGAAGAAGGAGGGGTACTTCCTATTGTCACTCAAACACGCGCAGGATGCAAAATAGCTCACCTGGGGAGAGAGATTGAGGGAGAGAAAAAGTGACAGAGGAGAGGAAAAGTAAAAAGCAAATTTTAATGTAGGTACTATATTCATCTACGAGGGGAACTATTAACATTATAGTAGCAAAGATAACAAGTAAATACACATGGCTGTACATGGGTAACAAAGGATACATTCACATGAAACAATTTGGACGCTGGAGACAAACAGCAATGGCAGAAAATCAGTATGGTTATAGTATAATTAAAGCCATTACAATTTCCCATGACACACGGGAGTATTTAGACCTTGTTATTGTCCTTAGTGTTAAGGCAGAGCGTCGCAACAAAGTCAGGAAGTGGAAAGAAAAAAGGAATATGAATAACCTCCCTGCCTACCATGGGCAGGTCAAACACTCCCAGGGTCTGAGCCACTACGATGGAGGATGAAGAGCGGGCGTCTCCGATGATGACTGGCACCTCGGGGGTAGTGCCACAGTCTGTGCCCGATACGGAGTCTTCCTGCCCGGACACCATGCCCAGGGCTGCCCCCAGGGTGGTGCCCTCAGCCAGGCAGGAGTCTGAGGCCAGGTACCCCAGCCTCAGCCCAGGGAGGAGGCTAGGGTTACGGTTCACCTCCTCCACAGCAAAGATCATGGTCTGCAGCCAGCGATACGCACGCTGGTAGAAGCTGAAACAGGGGAGCAAGATGGAGGTAGAGAGAAGATTTCAGTGATAGGAAGTGTGAGGGAGATGGAATCATTTCACAGACAACTCGAAAATCATTTGTACACATTTGGTTTTACAAACCACTTACATGGTACAGTTACCATTGCTGCGCTTGCTCCTAAACTTCAGCTCAGGTTCTGGAGCTCCAGCATGAATGGGAAACAGGCCCCCAATCACCACGTCACCTGCCCGATAAACGCTGCCTGACACAGGCTTAGCTAACAGCCGACAGGCCCCCCCTCCTGGTAGCCCCAGGACCAGTCCAGGGAGGCTGGCCAGCAACCACAGCCAGGCAGAGAACCACATCACCTGGGGAGAGAAGCAATGGAGCCCAGGCAGAGAACCATCACATGGAGGAGACAGAACATAGAACCTTGTTATGTGATATCCAGGTAGCAGACAGAGAGAAACAGCCATGCCAGACACCTGATAGCATTTAGACAGATTAACTCTGGAACGACTGACAGGTTGACAGCCAGGTCTCCTGAAATGACATACTTCCTACTCACCACCAGCTGTAAAAGAAGCGTCAGTAAGTACATGTGCAGAGCGAGTGACAGAGAGAGTGAGAGAAGCACCCACACTGTCAGAGGACGGAACAAGGAGACAACTTTACTCTTGTGTTTCTGTTCACACAGAAGAGATTAGAAACTGGAGGCTACCTTCCAGAGAGGAGAGAGGAAGAGAAAAGAGATCGCCTTCCCTTAAATAGACAGAAATTTGCTGCCGGCAAAATATTCCACTGGCCATCTGAGACCATGATGCAACCAAAACACAAATCAAGAGAATATTTCCTGTACTAAGATCACTGACGGTTTAGAAACAGCTCTACGAGCACTTTGAAGTTTTATATGCCGTTGCTTGCAGAAAGAGAAGATTTCTCTATAAACAAAAATATATTTGAGATTTGATTCGATTGCACTGTGAGTGTGGTGTGTGTACGTGTGAGGGATGAGGAGGTATAAGGTCAACTTTTGCTCTGACTGCAGACTTTGCAATCACCCTAATTACAGCTGCGGTGGAGTGCACTTACAGCTCACTCTCACCCACTTGACTTTCAACTGTCTGTTCCAAGAGCCTGTCACTTCAGATACTTGACTGTGTGTGTGTGTGTGTGTGTGTGTGTGTGTGTGAGTGAGAGAGAGAGACAGTGAGTGTGTGTGTGTGTGTGTGTGTGTGTGAGAGAGAGACAGTGAGTTTGTGTGTGTGTGTGTGTTTGTGTGTGAGACATTGTGTGTCTGGATGTGTGTGTCTGTAGAGAAGGCCATGAGAGTTCAATTAGGACTCTATTTTGAAAGAGAGGAGATAGCAGCTTCTGTTGGTGGGCACCTAATTATACCCAGTGTCCTCTCCTTCTCCCCTTACTTCCCTCCGAGGGTCCCTCTCCACTTGTGCCCTTCTGCCACCTTTCCTCTCTTCCTCACCCCCTCCTCTCCAATGCTTTCCCCTCTTTCCTTTGTCGCACCCTCCTCTCCCCTCTTCTCCTCTCCCCTCTTTCCCTCTCCCCTTTGCCCCTCTTTCCTTTGTCGCGCCCTCCTCTCCCCTCTACCTCTCCTCTCATCTACCTCTCCCCTCTTCTCTTCCCCTCTCCTCTCCCTCCTTCTCCTTTCTGCCCCCTTCTCTTCCTCTCCCTCCTCTCTTCCTCCTCTCCACCTTCCTCTCTTCCCTTATCTCCTCTCTTCCCCCCTACCTTCCTCTCTCCTCCCCTCCCTCCTTCTCTCTCCCTCCCTTTCTTCCTATCCCCCCTTCTCTCTACCTTCTTCTTTCCCCCTCTCCTCCTCCTCTCCACCACCCTTTCCTCCCCTCCGCTCTACCTCCCTCTCTTCCTCTCCTCTCTCCTCCTATCTACCTTTCTCTCTTCCTCTCCTCTCTCTCCTATCTACCTTTCTCTCTTCCTCTCCTCTGTCCTATCTACCTTCCTCTCCCCTCTCTCTTCCTCTCTACCTCCCTCCCCTCTCTCCACCTCATCCCCATGTGCTCTCCACTTATCCCAGCCACCTGAACCTGTTCATCTTCCATGCATCTCCCTCTTTCAACCCCTCCATCTCCAAGGGGGTCCAATTAGAACAGAGCTTGTTTTCCATCCAGCTCTTCTCCACCTCTCTTCCCTTGTTTCCGTCTGCCCTCCACTTAGCCTTCCCTGCATGTGTGTGGCTGGTTTTAGTGGCATTCAGTAGCAGCTGAGCTGGTGAGGCCTTTACAGTCACACTGGAAACAAGGAGAGAGAGTTTGTTTGTGCTAAAATCAGACACAATAAAGGAGAACAGAGAGACCAGCTAACAGAGTCGTAACGATACGGTTCCAAAATGTTTAATTATTCATGCTCTATCTGCCTTCCTGTCTACCTTTCCATCTGCCTTTCAGTCTGTCTGTCGCAGTGTCTGTCTCTCTTTGTCTTTTTTCTTGTTTGTTTATCTGTCTGTCTTTTTGGCCATCTCACTGCCTGTCTGTCTGCCTCTCTGCCTGTCTCATGTCTCTGTTTTTTTGTCTGCCTCTGTGCCTGCCTGTCTGTCTGTCGGCCTGTCTGTCCGTCTGTCGGCCTGCCTGTCTGTCTGTTGGCCTGCCTGCCTGTCTGTCGGCCTGCCTATCTGTCTGTCTGTCTCTCTCTGTGTGGGATCTGCCTCAGAGAGGTCAAGGCCCGAGGGAGCTCCAGGAGTCCCAGAGGGCAGGGACGGGCCAGTGAGGCCCAGCTGGAGGCACCCCTGCTGGGGGAGATCTGAAGAGGAGTCATGGGTCTCTCACAGCTGGGACCAGGCCTACAGAGGCACGGTTGTTGTGGAATCTCTCTGTGGAATTTCCTCTTTTTTCATTCCTACAACACCGTCGTACTGTCCCACACGTGTGTCTGTGTGTGTGTCTGTGTGTGTGTGCGTGCGTGCGTGCGTGTGTGTTGGGCGCAGCACAGGGTGACTGCTGATTCCAGTTGGGCTTCCAGGGCGTTCCAAGAGCCACACATCCAGGGTGTCCAGCTTCCATACTCATCCCAGGAAAGACTTCTGTCTCTGGGACTCCTAACTGAACTTGGTGCCCATCTGGAAGACGACCAGATCAGATGAACCATGGCCCAGAGAGGTGAGGAGCCACAACCTGCTTTTACCTTCCTAAAGAAGGGTTGTAACGCTTTATAACCCTCCTTTAGAACTGTGTTTGCTATTAAGGTCTATAACCCTCCTATAGAACTGTGTTATTAAGCTTTATAACCCTCCTATAGAACTGTGTTATTAAGCTTTATAACCCTCCTATAGAACTGTTTGTTATTAAGGTCTATAACCCTCCTATAGAACTGTGTTTGTTATTAAGGTCTATAACCCTCCCATAGAACTATGTTGTTAAGGTATATAACCCTCCTATAGAACTGTGTTATTAAGGTTTATAACTCTCCTATAGAACTGTGTTGTTAAGGTCTATAACCTCTCTGTCTCTCTCTCTGTCTCTCTCTCTCTCTGTGTGTCTCTCTCTCTCGCTCTCTCTGTGTGTCTCTCTCTCTCGCTCTCTCTGTGCGTCTCTCTCTCTCTGTCTCTCTCTCTCTCTCTCAGCTGTTGGTCAGTCTGACTCGTCCTGTCAGCTCTGCTCAGCTCTCCTGATGGTGGCCTGGATCGTAGGCTGTGTGCTGGTCATATACTTTGTCTTTGCTTAGGTATGGAGAGGGAGAGAGAGGGAGAGGGAGAGAGAGAGGGGGGAGAGCAGGGGAGAGAGGGGGAGGGAAGGAGAAAACGAAGGATCTGTCTATCATATTGCGTAGCCTAATATAATAAATGTCCAAACCGTAATGTAATGACCCTGTTTCTCCAGCAGGTGAGATGTTCATGAAGGCTGTCTGATGGTTCTTATGACAGCTGCAGACAAGGAGACATGGTTGCAGAGAAGGAGACAAGGCGGCAGTGAAGGAGACAAGGTGGCAGAGAAGGAGACATGGCGGCAGAGAAGATCGTGTCCTGATTGGAAACACAGTCTGGTCGCCATGGTAAAGAAAAAGAAATAGACTTTCCTGTAGAACACAACCTATAGCAATGTCATTAAGTGCTCTCTATCTCTCTCTATCTCTCTCTATCTCTCTCTATCTCTCTCTCTATCTCTCTCTATTTATCTATCTCTCTCTATCTCTCTCTATTTATTTATCTCTCTCTATCTCTCTCCATCTCTATGCATATTCTCTCTCAGTCAGACCTTGTTAGAGACTGTAGCCTAGTCTGTTTACTCAGAATAAAAGTGATTTGTTTGCGGTTTTTATAAGAATATTACAATCCCCCCCCCAAATCTCTTATTCTTTGCCTGCACAATGTACACTGCCCTTTCTGTATTAGTAAACAGATTAATCATTAATGTATGTAGTGTAATTTAGCGTCAGTATAAATCAAATTATTATTATTTGCACATTGTTCAAATTTCTAATTAATTTAAAGGATTTTGCGAGCCCATCATATCAGTTTGAATAATATTAGTATTAATCATATCATTATTAATCATATCAGTATTCATCATATCTAATTCATCAATATATAGGATCAATAATTCATAATCATTAATGATGTGTCATTTATTAATCATGCATTCTGTATCCTGATGTAAAAACACTGACACTAGAGAGTAGAGGGAACTCTTGGGAGAACAGAGAGGACTGTGACAGAGAACAGTAGGACACAGGGAACAGTAGGACACAGGGAACAGCAGAACACAGAGAACAGCAGAACACAGAGAACAGCAGAACACAGGGAACAGCAGAACACAGGGAACAGCAGAACACAGGGAACAGCAGAACACAGGGAACAGCAGAACACAGAACAGCAGAACAGAGAGAGGCCTGTGACACAGAGAACAGCAGGACACAGAGAACAGCAGAACAGGCAGAACACAGAGAGCCGCAGAACACAGAGAACAGCAGAACACAGAGAGCCGCAGAACACAGTCAGAACACAGAGAGCCGCAGAACACAGTCAGAACACAGTCGTGCAGCAACAACAGAGTGAAATCCTACACGAGGGAGGGGAGATGAGTTCTGTATTAATGATTCAAGCTGGATGTTACAGTGTCAGACTGAGCAGAGAATACAAAGAGTCTGTGAGCTCTTCTCAACCGACATTCATCTCAACCACAGTGAGAAACACTTGTATAACAGCGCTGAGTGCTTTCTGCATGCTGGATCATAATTACCTGGATCCTTTCAGCTCAACAGAGATTCAGAACTGAAAATGTCACCGTTTAAAAGGGCTAACTATCTGAGTGTAAGTGACTGCATATGTGTGAATGTGTAGACTGTGGGTGTGTCTGCGTGTGTGACTGTGTAGTCTGTGTAGACTGTATGTGTGTCTGCATGTGTGGTTGTGTGTGTGTGTATGTCTGTGTAGACTGTATGTGTGTGCATGTGTGACTGTGTGTGTGTATGTCTGTATAGAGACAGAGAGTGCATGTGTGTGACTGTGTACGTGTGTTTATGCGTGTACGTGTGTACGTACGTATGTACGTGTACAGCGTGTGTGTGTACAAGTGCGTGTGTGTACATGTGTGTGTACATGTGCGTGTGTGTAAACGTGTGCGTTTATGTGTGTGTATGTGTATGTGTGTGCACGCTACCTCTCTCTCTTCTGTCTTTGATCCAGCTGTTCTTTAATCCACTCCTGGCCCATTCAGCAGTGACACACAGTTGCCATGGTTATTCAGCACGGTAACAGTTCACCTGACGGTTGAGTTTCTTTAAGAGAACACGCTAAAGACATGTAGACAGTCACACAAGGACAGGAACGTTACTGCGTTACAAATCTAAAGTACTTTTGAAGTTTACAATTTATAACAAGTAACAAAGCACAGCGTGTCTTACTTAATTTGATCATATTTGCTTTGGATAAGAGCGTCCACTGAATGAGTAAGCTGTCAAATGCAGTGGAGAGTGGAGTGTACAGTGGAGAGTGCAGTGGAGAGTGCAGTGGAGAGTGCAGTGGAGTGTGCAGTGGAGTGTGCAGTGGAGTGTGCAGTGGAGAGTGCAGTGGAGTGTACAGTGTAGAGCAGTGAGGACACCCAGGCCCAGAGTGGATTACACACAGCCTGGAGACTCATTTAGGAGGTGAAGGACATTCTCACACCACATACACGCACACTCACATACATACACACACACATACACACTCACATACACACACACTTAGATACACACACACTCAGATACATACACACTCAGATACACACATACATACACACTCAAATAAATGCATAAAAATGTACGCATGTGTACGGCACACACACATACACATACACACACAGATGCACACACACACACACAGATGCACACACACAGATGCACACACACAAGCTGGTATCGTTTATCCGTTGAAGATGTTTGTAATAATAAGTGGCGTACTTGGTAATACCGTGTAATTCACAAAGCCCGTGGTAACACACACACAGCAACACAGAAACACACATTCACGTGGATACACACAGCTACACACGCACACACACACACACACACACACAGGTAAATGGAGCTGAGTCAAGCAGATCGTTCTCTAATAAACTAGTCAGCACCTGTTGAGCAGTAAAAATAACTTCCAGGTGTTGCGTAATAGCTCTCTCCTTCTGTTTCCATCTGTTTCCCTCTTAAATACACATGCTAGCAACACACACACACGCTGCTGGCGCACACACACACACACACATGCTAGCAACACACACACACGCTGCTGGCGCACACACACACACACACATGCTAGCAACACACACACACACACATGCTAGCAACACACACACACATACATGCTAGCAACACACACACACACACACACACACTGCTGGCGCACACACACACACACACATGCTAGCAATACACAAACACACATGCTAGCAACACACACACACACACATGCTAGCAATACACAAACATACATGCTAGCAACACACACACACACACACTGCTGGCGCACACACACACACACATGCTAGCGACACACACACACGTTGGTGGCATACACTTGCAGACACATACACTCTCTTACACGCACACACAACAGACATATGCAGATACACACATGCGCTTACATACATACACACACACACACACACACACACAACCATATACTCATGTGCACACACTCCCATTTACACACACACACTTACACACACACACATGCTCACATATGCTCACATACATATGCTCAAACTTACTCACACACATGCTCACGCTCACACACATGCTTACACACACACACACATGCTCTCACACACATGCTTACACACACACACACACATGCTTACACACACACACATGCTTACACACACTTACTCACACACATGCTCTCACACACATGCTTACACACACACACACACACATGCTTACACACACACACACATGCTTACACACACACACACACACACACACACACATGCTTACACACACACACACATGCTTACACACACACATGCTTACACACACACACACACACACACACATGCTTACACACACACACACACATGTTCACACTCTTGTAAGTGATAGATTGAGCCCGTGTCCATAACTGTTGAATCTGCAGCTTTCCCTGCCTGCTGTTTCTGCTTCACATGTCAACACAAAGATACTGTTACCCACAATGAGAGGATGATTCATCCATCATCTATCATCCATCCATCCAACCATCATCCATCCATCCCTCCATCATCCATCCATCATCCATCCATCCATCCCTCCAACCATCATCCCTCCAACCATCATCCATCCAACCATCATCCATCCAACCATCATCCATTCATCCAACCATCATCCATCCAACCATCATCCATCCAACCATCATCCATCCATCCAACCATCATCCATCCATCCAACCATCACACCATCCAACCATCATCCCTCCATCATCCATCCAACCATCATCCATCCATCCCTCCATCATCCATCCAACCATCATCCATCCCTCCATCATCCATCCAACCATCATCCATCCATCATCCATCCATCATCCATTCATCCAACCATCATCCATCCATCATCCATCCATCATCCATTCATCCAACCATCATCCATTCATCCAACCATCATCCATCCAACCATCATCCCTCCATCATCCATCCATCCCTCCATCATCCATCCATCATCCATCCCTCCAACCATCATCCATCCCTCCAACCATCATCCATCCATCCCTCCATCATCCATCTATCATCCATCCATCCAACCATCATCCATCCCTCCAACCATCATCCATCCCTCCATCATCCATCCATCATCCATCCCTCCAACCATCATCCATCCAACCATCATCCATCCATCATCCATTCATCCATCATCCATCCATTCATCCAACCATCATCCATCCATTCATCCATCATCTAACCATCATTCACTACATGAGATTAGTCAAAGTTGTTGTTTAAAAAGTGTTATTGAAGCTACAAAAAGTGGTTTGTACATTTGACTGTGAATCAAAAAGACTGGTTCAAATCTCCTTTTACGTTGTTATGGATTAAAGCGTTTAAAAAGGATAAAAAGACTGTCTTGTTTTACAGTCAGCTTTTTCCGCAGTATTCTGTGTGACCACTAGATGGCACTGTCGTGTCCAGAAGAGCTGTCTGGGCTGCCTTGATAAAAAATATTAGTTTTTGCATTCAAGTAAATTTAATTCAATATTATTATTATTGGCTTCATTCAAAGTATGGTATAGTAATATATGGTGGCATCAGGTCACAGTGTCTCTTCACACCTCCATGCCACCCTACACCCCCCCCCC
>BROE01000005.1:1231672-1244172 GCA_036571765.1 Plecoglossus altivelis | reverse complement strand
TCCCCCCTGGCCCCCTACCTCCATCTCCTCTCTCCCCCTTATTCTTCTCCCCTCCATCTCTCTCTCCTCCCCCCTTGCCCCTTCCTCATCCTCTCTCCCCCCCCTGGCCCCCTCCCCTCATCTCTCTCTCCTCCCCCTTTATCTTCTCCCCTCCATCTCTCTCTCCTCCCCCTTTATCTTCTCCCCTCCATCTCTCTCTCCTCCCCCCTTCTCCTCTCCCCCTCCTCCAGACCTGGGCAAAGTTGAGGAAGAACAGTTGGTTGTGAGAGAGCTGAATTCCAGGTAGACGGGGCTCCTCTCCATGTGTCCTGACAAAGTTCTGGTAAGCCTGTAACACACACACACACACACACACACAAGCACGACCACACACATACACACACACAAACACATCGACAAGCATGACCACACACACACACACAAACACATCGACAAGCATGACCACACACACACACAAGCACGTCCACACACATACACACACACATCGACAAGCATGACCACACACACACACAAACACGTCCACACACATACACACACACAAACACATCAACAAGCATGACCACACACACACACAAACACATCGACAAGCACGACCACACATGCACACACACACACACACACAAGCAAGCAAGAATGACCACACACATACACACACACACACACACACAGAGACACACAAGCGCGCGCACACACACACACACACACCACTACTTTATTGAGGGTCCATGTATCTCAGAAAAGGTCCATTTCTTTCTGGTCTGGTGGGACTATAATAATCCCTCAATTGATGTCTTTTCAATCAGTTCTGATGTGAGTAAGATGACAGGGTGCTGATTGGTTGAGGGCTACGGTATCATTGGAAACGCCAGACAGCTCTCTGATTGGCCCATTAGCTGGGTACTCTGTGCCTAGAATCAGTGAGGAGGTACATGATTGGTCAAATTAGGTTTCAGGTTTGTAGAGTACAGAAGGCCGGTGATAACTGTCCGTGTGTGTGTTTGTGTGCGCACGTATTTGTGCGCACGTGTGTGTGTCTGGGCAGGGACGTGCATGTGTGTGTGTGTCTGTGCGCATGTGTGGGTGGGGACATGCGTGTGTGTGTGTGTGTGTGTGTGTGTGTGTGTGTGTGTGTGTGTGTGTGTGGGCAGGGACGTGCATGTGGGCGTATGCATGTGTGAAGGGATGTGCATGTGTGTCTGTGTGTGGGCAGGGATGTGCACGTGTGTGTGTGTGTTTGTGCGCACGTGTGGGCAGGGATGTGCGCGCGTGTGTGTGCGCATGTCTGCAGGGATGTGCACGTGTGTGTGTGAGTTTGTATACCTGATATGACTGGCGAATTCCACCATTGTCTGCAATGTTCTCTCCCAAAGTGTTGTTCCCATTTAACTAGGGGAGAGAGACAGAGAAAGAGAGAGACAGAGAAAGAGAGAGACAGAGAAAGAAAGAGACAGAGAAAGAAAGAGAGAGAGATAAACAAACACACATAGTCCCCAGTACATTCTGTGTTCAAAAGGACCCCAGGCAATTCCAGAAAAACAATTTGCAACTCTGCCGGCAGCAAGATGAAAGAAAGAAATTCTATTATCCATCGGAAATGAGAAGGGGAATAAAGGGTGAGAGAGGGGGGAGGGGAGGAGAAGGAGAGGAGCAAGGAGGAGAGAGGAGGGAGAGGAGAGGATGTGGAGGAGAGAGGAGGGAGAGAGAGAGAAGATAGGAAGGGAGAGAGATGATGAGAGGAGAGGGGAAGGAGAGGAGTGGACGAAGAGGAGAGGTAGAGAGAGGAGAGGGAGGGAGTATAGAGAGGAGAGAGAGGGGAGGGGAGGTATAGAGAGGGGAGAGGGGAGGGAGTATAAGAGGAGGAGAAGGAAGTAGAGAGGAGGGAGGAAGTAATAGAGAGAGGAGGAGTATAGAGAGAGGAGAGGACGGGAGAGAAGGTAGAGAGGAGAGAGGAAGAGGAGGAGAGGAGAGGGAAGGTAGAGAGGAGGGAGAGGAGAGGAGAGGAGAGGGAAGGTAGAGAGGAGGGAGAGGAGAGGTCATACATGCAGGCCATTGGCCAGGTCCCAGGAGAAGTTTCCGTACTGGTCCACCATGCACTTAGACAGCTCCAGGAACCTCTGGGTCGAGCCGGGAGTCCACCAGTCCTTCAGGTCACCATCCTGATCATAGTTCCTTCCTGTCAGAGCAGGAAGACACACGTGAGGAGCGGATCAGGCAGCTCTCAGTATAATAAGTCATTAGATACAGAAGTACATCCTGTGACAGAGGAGGAAGAAAAGTTAAGAAAGCTGCAAGTTATCAAGAAACAGAAAAGTTCTGTTAGTGTTTAACCCTAAGCAGTCTGTGTTTACTGACCGTACAGCAAAGTTCCCAAACCTCGAGCTTGACGTCTTACCGTTGTCATCGAAGCCGTGCGTGATCTCGTGTCCTATCACCATGCCGATGCCTCCGTAGTTCAGAGACCTGCTCTGACCCTTCCCGAAGAACGGAGGCTGCAGGATGCCTGCTGGGAAGACTGAACACACGCGAGCACACGAGTCATGCAAGGCACAGGGCTGACCTTCAGGTAAAAACTCAGATGCAAGAGGGGTTCAGAGGAGGGGGAGGGGGCAGTGGAGAGGGGGAGGGGGCAGGGGAGAGGGCGAAGGGGCAGGGGGAGGGGGCAGGGGCAGATGCAAGAAGGGGGAGGGGGCAGGGGAAGGGGCAGATTTGAGAGGGGTTCAGAGGAGGGGGCAGGGGAGAGGGGACAGGGGTTACCTATTTGGTTTTTGCTGGAGGAGTAGAAGGCATTGACAATAGCAGCTCCTGTTACCCACCTGAGATAGAGAGGTGGAGAGAGAGGTGGAGAGTGAGACAGGTGAAGAGAGAGAGGTGGAGTGAGAGAGAGAGGTGGAGAGAGAGGTGGAGAGAGAGGTGGAGACAGAGAGAGAGGTGGAGACAGAGAGAGAGGTGGAGAGAGATGAAGAGAGAAAGGTGAAGAGAGAGAGATGAAGAGAGATAGTGGTTGAGAGTGAGACAGGTGGAGAGAGACAGGTAAAGAGAGATAGAGGTGGAAAGAGAGATGGGTAGAGAGATATAAATGGGTTGATAGAAAGAGATTTAAGAGGACGATAAAGATTGAGAGAGATTTCTCAGATTAACATTGAGGAGGGTCCATGATTGCCCTCCAGTTATTAATAACCATTCTAAAAATATCCCTCTTAGCCAGCACTGATAGAGAGAGAGAGAGACAGAGAGAGACAGAGAGAGAGAGAGAGGGACAGAGAGAGAGAGAGACAGAGGGACAGAGAGAGAGACAGAGGGAGAGAGAGAGAGACAGAAGGACAGAGAGAGAGAGACAGAGAGAGAGAGTGACAGAGAGAGGGAGAGAGAGAGAGAGGGAGAGAGAGAGAGAGAGAGAGGAGATGTGAGTGGGTAGGATGTGTATGGAGGAGTCTGTGTGCTTTAACACCAGGAAGAAGAGATGGATAGTTCAGTATTATCGTTCAGCAGTGAGACATGTTTGGACCAAGCTTCAGAGGGAAAGGAGGAGTGGAGGGAGGAGTAGAGGGAGAGAGAAGAGCAGGGAGAAGAGGAGGAGTAGAGGGAGAGAGAAGAGGAGGGAGAAGAGGAGGAGGAGAAGAGGGAGCGAGAAAGGGGGACAGAGAAGAGGAAGGAGAGAGAAGAGGAGGGAGCGAGATAAGGAAGGAGAGAGAAGAGGAGGGATGAGAAGAGGGAGAAAGAAAGGGGGAGGAGAAGAGGAGGGAGAGAAGAGGAGGAAGGAGATGAGGAGGAAGGAGATGAGGAGGGAGGAGGAAGGAGGAGGAGAAGAGGAGGGAGGAAAAGAGGGAGAGAGAAGGAGGGAGGAGATGAGGAGGGAGGAGAAGAGGAGGGAGGAGAAGAGGAGGGAGCTCGTACTCCTCCTTGTTGACTTTGACTCGCAGCTTCCTGAGTCGTTTCTTCTGAGAAAACTCCAGGTTCTGTAGGATGTTCTCAAAATATTCCTCACTGCTGTAGTTCAACTGGGACACACAAGCACAAAGCACATTACTGATAGGGCACCAGTTTTGCTAATGTGTGTCAGCCGTGATATAATATTCTGCCGTGACGTCATATCCTGTTGTCCTCGTGCCTACATCTTTGTACTCGTTGTTCAGATGGCTGTCGTCCATTATATTTTCAGAGTAGCCAATCCGCTCCCGGATAGCTCGTGCCTGCAAAGGGGGGGGGGGGGTCAGGGGTTGTCATGTGATTAGGTCATGTGATTAGGTCATGTGACCCCGTCAGGGTTCGATCACTCACCTTCACCTCGGCTGCCTTCTTGGTCTTGCGTCCATCCAAGGGAGGTCGTCAAGGTTACTGATGAACTTCAGCGCGATAGAGGAATCCATTCAATACCATCTGACACCCCACCACACACACACCTCACACAAACACGCCTTCAGATGGTTACCACAGACGAACACATATATATACACATACGCCCACACCATCCGAGCTCAGGATGGTTTACACAACACACAATTATATAACACACAACAGCATACATAACCACAGCACACACAAATAGCTCAGATGGTTAAACACAACCACACACTGTATATACACACCGCCACACACCATAAGCTCAGATGGTTGCTCACAAAGACAAGCTCAGATGGTTACCAACAACACATATATATACAACACACACCACACACAACCAAGCTCAGATGGTTACACACACAAGCTCAGATGGTTACACACACAAGCTCAGATGGTTACACACACAAGCTCAGATGGTTACACGCACACAAGCTCAGATGGTTACACGCACACAAGCTCAGATGGTTACACGCACACAAGCTCAGATGGTTACACGCACACAAGCTCAGATGGTTACACACACACACACACACACAAGCTCAGATGGTTACACACACACACACACATATATATACACACACACACACATAAGCTCAGATGGTTACACACACACACACACACAAGCTCAGATGGTTACACACACAAGCTCAGATGGTTACACACACACAAGCAAGCTCAGATGGTTACACACACACGCACACAAGCTCAGATGGTTACACACACACACACACACAGTGTCTGGGTGTAACGTGTGTGCTGCCAATCAGGCAATGCACACATGTCTCTCTCCACTGCCAGCAGGTGCTGTAGAGATGACTTGTGGCACGCGTGTAACATGACCTTGTTAGCTAGCATGAGGGAACATGCTGCAGGTCATACAGAGGTCAGCTCAACACACACTATCATATTATAACACACACACACTATCACACACACATACTATCATATTATACCACACACACACTATCATATTATAACACACACACACACACTATCACACACACACACTATCATATTATAACACACACACACTATCATATTATAACACACACACACACACACTATCACACACACACACACACTATCATATTATAACACACACACACACACTATCACATTATAACACACACACACACACTATCATATTATAACACACACACACATACTATCACATTATAACACTCACACACACACTATCACATCATAACACACACACACACACTATATCACATTATTAAACACACTATCACACACAGACACATTCACACACACACACACACAGTATATCACATTGTAAAACACACTATCACACACACACTCTGTCACACGTGTTGGACATGTGGAAGATTCCGTGTGCAGATCAGGGCAGTGATCCAAGAATCCATCAGGAGATTCTCACCTCATAACAGGCGGTGAGGCCATATTCACATGCACGCACACACACAAACACACGCACACACAGAGGCACACACACACACAGGCACACACACACACAGGCACACACACACGCGCACACACACACACGCACACACACACACAGGCACACACACACACACACACACGCACACACACACACACATGCAGCTCAGAAAGTGGAAGCTTTAGAAGGTGAGAACACAGTCAACATGGCTCAGGTGTAAATACACATGCACACAGGTGACAACAGGTGATGCACACCTCTGTAGAACACCTGTGAAGTGATGTGAAGACAGTGAAGACAGTGGAGACAGTGAAGACAGTGAGGATGGGAGAGGAGAGAGGTGGTGCACACACGGATGGAGAGAGAGACAGAGGGGTAGAGAGATGTAGACAGGGGGAGGTGTACAGAGAGAGAGGGGTAGAGAGAGAGAGAGATGGAGAGAAAGACAGAGAGAGAGGTAGTGAGAGAGAGACATAGAGGTAGTGAGAGAGAGACAGAGACAGACAGAGAGAGAGGTAGTGAGTGAGAGACACAGACAGACAGACAGGTAGTGAGTGAGAGACATAGAGAGACAGACAGAGAGAGGTAGTGAGTGAGAGACAGACAGAGAGAGAGACATCGAGAGAGACAGACGGAGAGAAAGGTAGTGAGTGAGAGACATAGAGAGACAGACGGAGAGAAAGGTAGTGAGTGAGAGACATAGAGAGACAGACAGAGAGAGAGGTAGTGAGTGAAAGACATAGAGAGACAGACAGAGAGAGAGGTAGTAAGTGAGAGACATAAAGAGAGAGAGAGAGGTAGTGAGTGAGAGACATAGAGAGACAGACAGAGAGAAAGGTAGTGAGTGAGAGACATAGACAGACAGAGAGAGAGGTAGTGAGTGAGAGACATAGAGAGACAGAGAGAGAGAAAGGTAGTGAGTGAGAGACATAGAGAGACAGACAGAGAGAGAGGTAGAGAGTGAGAGACATAAAGAGAGAGAGAGAGGTAGTGAGTGAGAGACATAGAGAGACAGACAGAGAGAGAGGTAGTGAGAGAGAGACAGGTCAGGTGAGCTCACCAGGATCTTGCTCTCTCCAGAAAAGGCCTCCTGGACATAGAGCCGGCCCACAGCGTGGTCCATGTTGCTGTTGACGTACAGCGCACACTGCCGCCACACCGCTGCCTCGGACGTGGTGCCTGATAGGGCCTGCAGGGGGCGACAGAGAGCAGCTCAGATCAGCTCAGGGTGTGTAGATGTGTGTGTGTGTCTGTGTAGATGTGTGTGTGTGTGTCTGTGTAGATGTGTGTGAGTGTATAGATGTGTGTGTGCGTGTGTAGATGTGTGAGGGTGTAGATGTGTATGTATGTGTGTGTGTGTGTGTGTGTGTGTGTAGATGTGTGTGTGTGTGAGGGTGTAGATGTGTATGTATGTGTATGTATGTGTGTGTGCGTGTGTGTAGATGTGTGTGTGTGGGTGAGTGTGTAGATGTGTATGTATGTGTGTGTGTAGATGTGTACCTTGCGGAAGGCCTTCCTGGTATCTCTGTATGCTCTGCTCAGTCCGACAACCATGTTCATCACGAAACGCCACACTATGTAGTTCTGAATGTCCCTGGAGACACACACCAGTTACAACACACACACACCAGTTACAACTCACACACCAGTTACAGGCCTGAATATGGCCACACACACACACAGACCTGCACACAAACACACACATGCCTGCATATGGCCACACACACACACACAAGCCTGCATATGGCCACACACACACACACAGGCCTCCACACACACACACACACACCTACCTCTTGTTGTACTTGGCCAGAACAGGGTTGAGTCTCCTGTAGTAGTTGGGGGCATAGTTGATGACTGGCTCTGTGTCGGGGACAGAGATGTCCACTGTGTTCAGGATCTTAGCAGTGAAGTAGCTCCAGTCAAACTCCTGTAGGACGGAGAGTTAGCAGTGAAGTAGCTACAGTCAAACTCCTGCAGAAGATGGAGAGTTAGCATTGAAATAGCTCCAGACAAACTCATACAGGAGAGTGAGAGCTCACACACACACACACACACACACACACAGAAAAGCAAGGTGATCTTACTCTAGAGTCGACCTCCAGGGTGAAGTTGTTTTTGAGAACAGATAGCTCCATCTTGTTATAGAGAAGGACGGGGTTGTTACGGTCCTCAGCTGTATCAGTGGCCTGGGAGGGAGGGAGGAAGAGAGAGAGAGGGTGAGGGAGGGAGGGAGAGAGAGAGGGACGGAGGGAGGTAGAGAGGGGGAGGGAGGGAGAGGGAGGGCGGGAGAGAGAGAGAGGGAGGGAGGGCAAGAGAGAGAGAGAGGGGGAGGGAGAGGGAGAGAGAGAGGGGGGGGAGAGGGGGAGGAAGAAGATGTAGCGGGGGATGTAGGATGGGAGAGATATAGAGTTTTAGAGATTGTATAGACTGACTAGAGAGACAGGACAGAGCTACTCTGAGTGTGAGATCAGATGCTGAGAAGAGGAACTGAACATGCTGGGCTTAGAATAGCCTTGTCAAAATCAGCAACATGGCCCAGATCCCGACCCAGACTGGGTTAGAGTGGGGGGTGTCTCTTGGTCATGGCTGTGTGAGGGGGCTTGTCTGAGAGAGAGCTCACGTTAGCGATGTCCTTCTCCAGGTTCATGACCCTGGTGACGTCGTCCTGGATGACAGTCAAGTCAAGGGCGAGTCCTCGATCCCTGCGGATCAATGTCACTACGTCCACCATGAACTGCTCGTACGCCCGGCATGCCTGAAACACACACACACACACACATCAAAACAAAAACAAACAAACATACCAGCAGAAAAAGACTCACACACACACTCTCGCACACACACACACGCACACACACACGCACACAAATAAAAACAAAAACAAACAAACATACCAGCAGAAAAAGACACACACACACACCACACACACACAGAACCATGCAACAGCATTAATTCAAATGTTCTCTCTCCTGTTTCTCATTAGACAACAGGAAGGAAGGCTGTAACCTTACCAGGGGTAATCAAAATGCATTGAACAACACACACCCACACACACACACACCCACGCACGCACACACACGCACACACACACACACACACACACACACACACACCCTCCCATTCTCTCATGGCTCAGGATTGGAGTACAGCAGGGCTGTTTAATTAGACCCAGCAGTGGTGGCAATTGTAACAGATTTTGTCCCGTCACTATGTGGTACAACCTGTGAAGACAGTGTGTGTATGTATATACAGCATGAATGTATTTATGTTCTTGCGTGTGTGCTGGCATGTGTGTGTGTGTGTGTTTGTGTGTGTGAGCCAGGCTGTTGTGTGTGTGTATGTGTGTGTATGTGTGTGTGAGCCAGGCTGTTGTGTGTGTGTGTATGTGTGTGTATGTGTGTGTGAGCCAGGCTGGTGTATGTGTGTGTGTGTGAGCCAGGCTGTTGTGTGTGTGAGCCAGGCTGGTGTGTGTGTGTGTGTGTATGTGTGTGTGAGCCAGGCTGGTGTGGGAGAAGAGTGAACCCACTAAAGGGTTGAAACATTAAACCCCAAATCCAGAGTTTGTGCTCCAGAACAAACATTCGGATGGCCAGATGACTCTCCAGCCAGCCTGGGGGGGTGATTAGGGTGTGTGTGAGTGAGAGACCTACGTAAAGCAACATCGTGGAACTATCGCTCACGTAGAAAGACGTTGCCCACCAGTATCAGGCAAACTTATTCAAATACGAACACAGTAGTAAACTCTCATGAGTTTGTGTGTTTGTGTGTTTATTGTGTGTGGTTTGTTGTGTGTGTTTTGTGTTGTTGTTGTTGTAAAATGTAAGTGGAGTTCGTGTGCGCTAGTGAATGGATAGGATTACATAAACGCGTAAGATGACAACCAGCACACGCACAGTTGCAGCGCTGTATAGTGCGGCATAACGCGCTTCGTGCGTTCCTACCTGTTGTGGGACAAGAGTAGCTCTGCTCAGTGTAGGCCAATGTCCCTGGTGTGTGTGTTTTGTGTGTGTGTGTGTCCTACCTCAGTGTAGGGTCCGTGTGTGTGTGTGTCCTATCCAGATCAGTGTAAATGTGGTGTCTCCCAAATGTGTATGTGGTGATGTCGTGTGTGAGTTGTGATCTTACCAGTCAGTTGAGGGTCCGTAGTGTGGTGTGTTCGCTGTCTTACCTATAAAATCAGTGTGAGTGGTCCGTGTGTGTGTGTGTGTCGAATGTGTGCGTGTGTGTGAATCAGAGCGCGCGCACGTGTGCGTATGTGTATGTGTAAGTATGTGCGTGCGTGTGTATACGTGTGTGCATCTGTGTGTGTGTGTGTAGTTTGTGTACCGTACCAAACTTCAGTGTAGGGTCCCGTAAGTGTTGTGTGTGTGTGTGTAACCTACCTGATTTTATCCAATTACATGTAGGGTCCCGTGTTGTGAGGTGACTGTAGTGTGTCGTCAACTACTAGAACCTCTATCAGTTGATAGGGTCCGGTGTGTGAAGTGTGTGTGTGAGAGAGAAGGAGAGAGAGTTGTTTTTCCGTGTGTGTGTGTGTGGGTTGTGTGTGTGTGCCTAACACATCAGTGTAAGGGTCCGTTTTGTGTAGTTGTGTGTTGGTGGAGTGTGTCCTACACTACAGTGTAGGAGGTCCCGTGCGTGGTGTGTTGTGTGTGTGTGTGTTCCTACATGTCCAGTGTATGGTCCGGACATGGACCGTATAATGAGGCAGACCTGAACCAGACAGACCCCAGGATCGTCGGGCGGGTCAAACAACAGAGACACAAAACAAATAACCTTACAATCACATCGCCTCTGTTACTCTCCACCCCTAAAAGGGCCAGGAGTCATTCGCCTTTGTTACTAAGAGCCAGGGTTCAATGCCTGTTTCACTCACACAGGCCGATGAGGGATGGCTCGCTCGAATTAGACTTCAAGGACGCACTGGGGTCCAGGGTCACGCCTGTTACTAAGGGCCAGGGTCTCGCCTGTTACTAAGGTCCAGGGTAACGCCTGTTACTAAGGCCCAGGGTCATGCCTGTTACTAAGGCCCAGGGTCACGCCTGTTACTAAGGGCCAGGGTCATGCCTGTTACTAAGGGCCAGGGTCATGCCTGTTACTAAGGGCCAGGGTCTCGCCTGTTACTAAGGTCCAGGGTAACGCCTGTTACTAAGGCCCAGGGTCATGCCTGTTACTAAGGCCCAGGGTCACGCCTGTTACTAAGGCCCAGGGTCATGCCTGTTACTAAGGGCCAGGGTCACGCCTGTTACTAACGTCCAGGGTCACGCCTGTTACTAAGGGCCAGGGTCATGCCTGTTACTAAGGTCCAGGGTCACGCCTGTTACTAACGTCCAGGGTCACGCCTGTTACTAAGGCCCAGGGTCATGCCTGTTACTAAGGCCCAGGGTCACGCCTGTTACTAACGTCCAGGGTCACGCCTGTTACTAAGGGCCAGGGTCACGCCTGTTACTAAGGGCCAGGGTCATGCCTGTTACTAAGGTCCAGGGTCACGCCTGTTACTAAGGGCCAGGGTCATGCCTGTTACTAAGGTCCAGGGTCACGCCTGTTACTAAGGCCCAGGGTCACGCCTGTTACTAAGATGAGTCCTGGGGCTTCAAGTGAAAAAGTTGTGAGAGTCTAAAGGCTCCTGTGTTCTAGAGTGTTCTTCTCAGTGTTCTATTCGGTGATAAGGTCTGAGAGGTGGGAAAGGGGGAGTGGCAGACGAAAGGGGCGTGGCAGACGAAGGGGGCGTGGCAGACGAAGGGGGCGTGGCACCTACATGGATGATGTGGGAGTTGGAGTCTCTGTCATCCGTGCCGACAAAAAAGTTCACCAAGACTTGAGTCCCATATTTCTCATTCAGTTTGGCAAGAATGTCTTCAAACCTCCAGTTAGCACCTATGAAGAGGACAGGAGAGGAATGGAGAGGAGAAGAAAGGAAAGGAGGAGAGGAGAGGAAAGGAGGAGAGAGGAAAGCAGGAGAGGAAAGGAAATGAGGGGAGAGGAAAGGAGGAGAGGAGGAGAGGAAATGAGGGTAGAGGAGAGGAGGGGAAGGGAGAGGAGGTGAGCCACCATGCTGGGTGTGGGAGGAGTTAGTGTTGTGGGCGTGGCCTCAGCATCTTACCATAGGTTGCCTCCCAGTTGTCTGTTGCTATTGGCCACTCCAGAAGATCAGGGAGCATATTAAGCAGTGGAGCCCCGCCCCTTTGCTCAATCTGACCTTAGAGAGAAGACAGCACAGGACATCTAACCAATAAGCTGGCTCCGAAAAGGACTAATCTCATAGGTCGACTGTCAGGTAGACTCCTCCCCCCAAGGCCCCAGACTCACTCTCATTGGTGCAGGACCTGTAGAGGGTTTTTGCTTTGGTGAGGGCAGCAGCCTCACCTTCTACTGTTCTCTCCAAAACACCTGCAAAGAGAGAGAGAGAGAGAGACAAAGACAAAGAGACAAAGAGTCAGAGAGAGAGAGAAAGACAGAGAGAGAGAGAGAGAGACAGAGAGAGAGAGAGAGAGACAAAGAGTCAGAGACAGAGAGAGAGAGCAAGAGAGAGACAGAGACAGACAAAGAGCCAGAGAGAGAGAGAGAGAGAGACAGTAAACCAGCATCAGCTGTAGAATGACACACAGATACAATGTGATTGTAGAGTGTTTCTGTGAAAATAATCCCTGCTCCCTCGCCCCCCTCATCTCATTACCCTGCCGCCTTCCCTCCCTCCTCCATCGCCCCCTCCCTCCCTCCCCCCCCTCTCCCCCTG
>BROE01000005.1:1228481-1231250 GCA_036571765.1 Plecoglossus altivelis | reverse complement strand
AGTGTGAGAGAGGGGCAGTCTCTTATTAACAGTCATCCTGTAGGATGAGCTCTTTTCTGTGTGGTATCTGAATGATTCGTTTGTGAGACTCATGTTGTAACAGTGGCGATAAGGCTGTGCTGCATCACGACACCGTTCATAGGTGGGGTTTGACAGCGTCTACGGCTGGACGTGGTCTTGTGCATCCCATGGCAGCGCTGGACAAGTTCTGCCGGTGGTCGTGTGTCGACTCGTTCAGATGGGATTCCAGAGCATGGGAGCCTCTCTCCTGTGGGTACGTGCTGTGTTGTCCGCCATGCCGGCTGGTCCTCTGGGCTGGGGCCACTGTCGCTGGATGTGCGAGTTAGATTAAACATCGCTCCCGTACTCTGATTATAGAGGTGGTGCTAGACGTGCTGCTGTAGGTCCATTGTGCGGCCACATTGTTAGACAATGTCCGTTAAGTGTTTTTTTCACACTGGGAGTCTTGAGGGGTTCTCGTTTATCGGAGTCTACGCGCCCAGTGTTTCCCTACAGATTCCAGCTCGTAGTCCGCAGCTATTCTGTTCTGGTCGCTTCTCGTTGCTTGCTGATTATTTCTCTTGTCGGTTGTTCCACTGTCCTCTCTCTCTCCCATTTCATCCGCCCTTGTTTGTCAGGGGCTCCCTTACTTCGCTCTCTCTCTTGAGATTCCTCCTCTTTCGCTCCGCTTGCTTTCTTCGCTCTTCTCTCCCCCCCTCTTTCTCCCTCCATCTCTTCTTCCTTTTCTCTCTTCCCCACCCTTCTCCTCACCTTTCTTTTTCTTCTCTTTCTCTCTTTCTTCTTCTGTCTTTTCCCTCTTCTTCTTCTTCTCTTCTCTTCTCTTCTCCCTTTTTCTTCCTTCTCCTGCTCCATCTCTCTTCTCCTTCTCTTTCCCTCCACCTCTCCCACCTCTCCCACCTCTCTCTCTCCTCTCCCCCCTCTCTCTCTCCTCCCCTCCACTCCCTCTCCTCTCCCCTTCTCCCCCTCTTTCCCCCCACTCTCTCTCCTCTCTCTCTCTCTCCCCCCAGACCTTCTGGCACAAACAAGGTAGGAATTAAAAAGCTTGAGCTCAATTGGGCAAATTATTGCACAGTATGCCACAGCTGAAAAAAGTTTAGACGTGGAAAATACTGTCTCCCTCCCTCCTCCCCCCCCCTCTCTCTCTCCTCTGCACAACACACCACACACACAACACCCACACACACACACACACATAGCTGGGGTTACACTGAGCTCAGACCATCATTAGAGATCCTTTATGGCATCTTACTGCTCCGGGTAAGAACGAATGGCATTTACAAGCATACACACACACGTATACACACACACGCGCACACACACACGCGCACATGACACTTGGGGGACGTCCAAAGGTGTCCAGCTGTTAACAACCAATAAACGGAAGGAGGCGTGTCTGTCCAGCCCGGAGGAATGAGCCCAAGGTGAAAGGTTGCATGCCTCATGTCATGTTCTGGGCGTGACGACCCCTGACACGACCCCTGACCCTGGATGGGCTCTTCACCCAGAGGTCAGGTGACCTTAACACCCCGACCAGACAGAGAGGGGGGGGGGGGTCCCCTTTATCGGCACCTACTGAGGCCAGGACCATTTTCACACGCTCACTCACAGCGGGGTGAAAATGGTCCTGGGTTGAGTGAGTGTCAAGATTGACCAGTCAAGAGTGTGTACTCACATACACACACACACACACTCATGCACACACGAATACACACACACACACTCACATACACTCATGCACACACACACACTCACGCACTCACGCACACATATACACTCATGCACACACACACTCATGCACACACGAATACACACGCGCACACACACACACACACACTCACGCATACACACACACACACACACACACACACACACACACACACACTGAGAACACACAAACACACACCTCTGGCTCTGGACTGGCCCTTGTTTCATGCACTGTAGTTTCACACATGAAGTGGATTAAACTATGCACACACTCACACACGGGTATACACACACACACACACACACACACACACACACACACACACAAGAGACATACAGACACACACACAGGCATACATACACACACAATACGAAATTGACATCTCCACGCTAAACTCGATTTATATCTAGGTTACAAGACTGTGTTTATTGCAACATGCTGTCGTGGCTTAGCATGATGTCGGTCCTCTGAGAGGAATGACGTTTCTACCTGGGCCACCGATCACCTGGGAGAACAACAACCGATCACCTGGGAGAACAACCACCAATCACCTGGGAGAACAACCATCGATCACCTGGGAGAACAACCACCGATCACCTGGGAGAACGACCACCGATCACCTGGGAGAACAACCACCGATCACCTGGGAGAACGACCACCAATCACCTGGGAGAACAAGTGAGACACGCGTCTCACCATGTCTCCTCCCCCTTCGGACAGGAAGCTTCAGTCGGTCGTCAGACAGTGAGAAGCTCCTTCCTACTTGGGTGTAATCATGGCAGAAGTGTTTTTAATCAGGCATTAAAGCGGAGGAATCAAGCTCTGATTAGGACACGAACAATCCCACATGCTGATTAGGGTCGTCCTCTTCCAGACAGACCAAAAGACTGTCAATCACAGAGAGGGGAAGACGGGAGAGACTGAGAAAGACAGGCAGAATGAAAGAGGGGAAGAGAGAGAGGGAGAGAGAGACGTATTATACGTGTAGACAGAAGTAGAGAGAGAGAGAGAGAGAGAGAGAGAGAAGTATATGTGGAGACAGA
>BROE01000005.1:1220981-1225981 GCA_036571765.1 Plecoglossus altivelis | reverse complement strand
TAGGTAGAATGTTCTTATGGTTGAGTTCATCCCAGGGTGCACAGGTCTGGTAGACCTACTGATGGACTGATGATCAGAGTTTCTGCCTGACTACGTTAAGTTCATCCCAGGGTACACAGGTCTGGTAGACCTACTGCTGAACTGATGATCAGAGTTTCTGCCTGACTTAATGACTGACTACCAAACCACAACATACAACTGACTGGTGTCATTATAGGCAGGAAACTGGTTAGCTAGCTGGCTGGCTAACTAATTAAATTAATTATTGGCTAGTACACTAACTGATGCACTGGCTGGCTGGCTGGCTGATGAACTGACTGGTTGGCTAATCAACTGGCTAGCTGATGAACTGTCTGGTTGGCTAATCAACTGGCTAGCTGATGAACTGACTGACTGGCTAATGAACTGACTGACTGGCTAATCAACTGGCTAGCTGACGAACTGACTGACTGGCTAATCAACTGGCTGGCTGATGAACTGACTGACTAGCTAATCAACTGGCTAGCTGATGAACTGACTGACTGGCTAATCAACTGGCTAGCTGATGAACTGACTGGCTAATCAACTGGCTAGCTGACGAACTGACTGGCTATCTGATGAACCGACTGACTGGTTGGTTGATGAACTGGCTGGCTGGCTGGCTGACGAGCTAACTGACTAACTGTGTCTGGCTGTAGTAAGATGCTCACCGCTCCTCTGTGTGGCGAAGAGGATGATGAGGGTGACGATGACGATGAAGAGAAGGGAGACGATGGTTATGAGGCCGATCTCTAGGGAGGTCCAGCGAGGCTTCTTGGACGTCTTGGGGGCGTTGGTGTCTGTCATGGCCAGATGCTGTTCCTCAGATCGGGCCAGAGGTATCTCACCTGACAACACAAGTCACACTCAGGTAACTCACCTGACAACACAAGTCACACTCAGGTAACTGATCTGATAACATGTCACACTCAGGTATCTCACCTGATAACAAGTGACACTAAAGGCAACTCACCTGATAACACAAGTGATACCCAGGTATCTCACCTGATAACACAAGTCACATTCAGGTAACTCCACTGAGAGATCAAACATGGCAGATTAATTCAAGGGGCGAAGGTTTGGTCTTAAATTCGGGTTGAAAAGCTTTTAATATTTACAATCCCAAATGATGCAGCCATTAACTATAGATGTACAGAAACATTAGCATTGTGGATGCGATGACAGATGCTGTTTTTAAACAGTATAATTAAACCTGTTGGATCAACTGGGAAATCTGAGAAAGAATCAAGATCTCACAGATCTGATTCTTCCATCCTGTATCACATAAGTGTCTGCCAAATAAATACATATTGTAAGATCCCTCCAGAACATTTACAGTATGTAAACCTGTGATGAACATCAGACAATGTTCCCTGGGAGAACGTTTAACACCTGCCTGGGTGGAAACGACCCAAACAAGACTGAAACTGAAATCACCTAAAGCAGAAAAGCTCAACCAATGACAAGGACAGAACCAAAGGAAAGGGAGTTCTGGAGATCCGACGATTTCGATAACAGACCTTCCAAAAGGTTTAGCCTCCAATACTAGCAGATCTTCAGAACAGCTGGTCTCTCTTAAGAACAGCTTGTCTCTCTTCAGAACAGCTTGTCTCTCTTAAGAACAGCAGGTCTCTCTTAAGAACAGCTGGTCTCTCTTAAGAACAGCTGGTCTCTCTTAAGAACAGCAGGTCTCTCTTAAGAACAGCTGGTCTCTCTTAAGAACAGCAGGTCTCTCTTAAGAACAGCAGATCTCCAGAACAGCTGGTCTCTCTTAAGAACAGCTGGTCTCTCTTAAGAACAGCAGGTCTCTCTTAAGAACAGCTGGTCTCTCTTCAGAACAGCTTGTCTCTCCTCAGAACAGCAGGTCTCTCTTAAGAACAGCTGGTCTCTCTTAAGAACAGCTGGTCTCTCTTAAGAACAGCAGGTCTCTCTTAAGAACAGCAAGTCTCTCTTAAGAACAGCTGGTCTCTCTTAAGAACAGCAGGTCTCTCTTCAGAACAGCAGGTCTCTCTTAAGAACAGCAAGTCTCTCTTAAGAACAGCTGGTCTCTCTTAAGAACAGCTGGTCTCTCTTAAGAACAGCAGGTCTCTCTTAAGAACAGCTGGTCTCTCTTAAGAACAGCAGATGTGTCTTCAGAACAGCGAATCTCTTCAGAAAAAGAGATTCTTCTTCAAAACAAGTGATTTTATCTTTGCGTCCACTCAACAACAGCGATGTTTTCCCACTCGAGCAAGTGACACTCTTCAAGGTTCATGGAGCAGTAAACTTTATCTCTCAAAGGGCCAATAATGATCCCTCTGGCAAAAGGAAACACCCACAAGCTGACATGTGCATGAACGCACGTACACGCACAAACCCACAAGTGCACCAAGACACACGACAACACACACACAGGTTTAAAGGCAGGCTACGGTGACCTGGCAGTGTGACGAGGGGGGGGATCACTTGCTGGGATGAGAGAAGTCTAACCAGGGACAAAGTCTGTCCGTCAGCCTTTGAACGAACAAGATACGGGGACAGTCTCATAAACAACAACACACACACACTCACACACTCACACACACACACACTCATACACACACACACACACACTCTCACACACACTCACACACACACTCGGCCCATTTTCGTCTTTTCTAAACTAGATTCCCTGACCGGTCAGACCTGCTGTTAGTCTGACACACAGGAGGACAGATAATTGGCCAAAATAGTGTTCACACGTCCGTGCTGAAAGCTGTACTGATAACTCACATTCTGGCCTGACGGTAGATAGATGTACATAGATGGAATTGTAGCTGTCATCTGTAGCTGTGGGCTGTAGCTGTGGGCTGTAGCTGTGGGCTGTAGCTGTAATTTGTAGCTGTGGACTGTAGCTGTGGGCTGTAGCTGTGGACTGTAGCTGTAAGTTGTAGCTGTGGACTGTAGCTGTGGGCTGTAGCTGTGGGCTGTAGCTGTGGACTGTAGCTGTGGACTGTAGCTGTGGGCTGTAGCTGTAATTTGTAGCTGTGGACTGTAGCTGTGGACTGTAGCTGTGGACTGTAGCTGTAAGTTGTAGCTGTGGACTGTAGCTGTGGACTGTAGCTGTGGACTGTAGCTGTAAGTTGTAGCTGTGGACTGTAGCTGTGGGCTGTAGCTGTCGCCTGTAGCTGTGGACTGTAGCTGTCGCCTGTAGCTGTGGACTGTAGCTGTAAGTTGTAGCTCTGGACTGTAGCTGTGGACTGTAGCTGTGGGCTGTAGCTGTGGGCTGTAGCTGTAAGTTGTAGCTGTCGCCTGTAGCTGTGGACTGTAGCTGTAAGTTGTAGCTCTGGACTATAGCTGTGGGCTGTAGCTGTGGGCTGTAGCTGTGGGCTGTAGCTGTAATTTGTAGCTGTGGACTGTAGCTGTGGGCTGTAGCTGTGGACTGTAGCTGTGGACTGTAGCTGTAAGTTGTAGCTGTGGACTATAGCTGTGGGCTGTAGCTGTGGGCTGTAGCTGTGGGCTGTAGCTGTAGTTGTAGCTGTGGGCTGTAGCTGTGGGCTGTAGCTGTGGGTTGTAATTGTAGCGTGTAGCTGTGGGCTGTAGCTGTGGGTTGTAATTGTAGCCTGTAGCTGTGTAGCTTTGAGCTGTACTGTTTAGAAGTGGCGCCGGACTCAAGTGTGTCTGCAGAACTGAGCCTGCACTATGTACAGTATACTAATGAGTGTGTGCTATGATGAGTGTGCAAGTATGCTGTGAGAATGCACACTTATGTAAACACTGACACACACACCACGTACAGGCCTAAGATACTTAGAATAACAGGTGTTGGAGGAGGGAGGGAGTGAGGGAGTGAGGAGAGCAGGGAGGGAGGGAGTGAGGAGAGCAGGGAGGGAGTAGAGAAGGGAGGGAGGGGAGCAGGGAGGGAGGGAAAATAGAGGATGGAGGGAGGGAGGAGAGCAGGCAGGGAGGGAGTAGAAAGGGAGTGAGGGAGGGAGTGAGGAGAGCAGGGAGGGAGTGAGGGAGAATAGAGGACAGAGGGAGGGAGGGAGGGAGGGAGGGAGGGAGGGAGGGAGGGAGGGAGGGAGGGAGGGAGAGGAGGGATGCTTGCAGGAGAATGTGGCGGGTCAGAAGGAGGAGGAATGGTGGGAGGGGGAGATGAGACATGCTAAGGACACTTACACACTCATCCAGGCAAAGGCCATTAAACACTTTGAACTGTACTCATTTGCTTCATTTCTGGTAATGCTCGTGTACACACACATTAAAATGATATCACTGTAAATGGGGATGACAAAGTCATGTGTCATGCTGTCTTAGAGAAGAGTTGCATATGCTTCCTGTGTGTGTGTGTGTGTGTGTGTGTGTGTGTGTGTGTGTGTGTGTAGGAGCACTGTGGTAATCCTGGCATTTGGATAGAATTACATCTTAGACGAAGGGAGATGTGTTAGAATGAGAGAGCTGTAAAGGAGAGAGTTTAAAAACAGGAAGGGAGAGAGAGGGACATGTGTGGGGGAGGGAGGTATATGGGGGAGAGAAAAGGAGGTATATGGGGGAAGAGATAGAGAGGTGTGTGGGGGAGAGAGGGAGGTCTGCGGGGGAGAGAGGGAGGTCTGCAGGGGGAGAGAGGGAGGTCTGTGGGGTAGAGGGAGGTGAGGAGTGGAAGATGTGTGGAGGAGAAAGAGGGAGGTTTGTTGGGGAGAGAGAGGGATGTGTGGGGAGAGAGGGATGAGGAGAAAAAGAGAAAAGAGAGAGAGAGAGATTGTGGGGGGGAGGAGAGGGGAGATCTGTGGGGAGAGAGAGGGATTGTGGGTAAGAGAGCAGGCGATGTGTGGGGGAGAGAGAGGGAGGTCTGTTTGTTGGGTGGAGAGAGGGAGGTCTGTTGGGGAGAGAGAGGGGTGTGTGGGGTAGAGAGAGGGATATGTGGGAGAGAGAGGGATGTTTGTTGGGGAGAGAGGGGGATGTGTGGGGGAGAGAGAGGGGAGGTGGTTGGGGGAGAGACGGAGGGTGTTGGGGGAGAGAGATGA